>CAKAOI010044899.1:11510-74545 GCA_916701655.1 Sebastiscus albofasciatus | reverse complement strand
CCCCCCCCCCCCCCCCCCCCCTCCCACACACACACACACACACACACTGAACGACCTGTAAATCCTTTGAACCCCATAGAGATTCTTTGCTGCATTCGTAGCCTTTCGAAGCCAACTTTGGTCCAGCATATTGAGTCGGACTAAAGAAAAAGACAGTCAGTGCGTCCACGGTGCGGTGCGCAGGCCGTCTGCCATGACGAGTAGCGCGTGGCTCAGGCTGCGCCCCAGTGTCCTGAAGGCACCCTGTTAAAAATGTCACTGCAGGGAACGAAATGGCCGCCCCGGGGCATCACGGCCCCCTTTTTTCCACGGAGATGGAACACAAATTGCATCCTGGCAGCCGCGATGGCTCTCCAAATGTTAGATTTCAGTATCATTTCCTCCGCCCAGTGGCCTCGGAGAAAATAAATAAAGAATATGTTTATAAATATAAATACATTCAGAGGCGGCAAAACGTGTCCGATAGGGCAGTAAATGATAACACAGTAGGGAGCCATGTGGAATGTGTGTTTATCCCTTTGGAAGGCAATGACCTCTATCCCTCCTGACATTTCCCCACCGCCCATCCCCAGTCAACACCAATGGGGGTAGAGTGTATGTGTGTGCGTCTTACTACTTTACAAGAAGCTAACACAACATGCCCCCGAGAGGTACCCTTTTCAGCCCGAGCCATAAAAACCACCAGCTTCGGCAGCCTTTTGGAATCATTCAGGATGAAACATCGGCAGTTCGGTATTAAGTGTTTTTGATAAATCACTTTTATGAGAAATGCTTGGAAAACAAACCGGGGATAAACTGCGGTGGGCAACGGCGAGTGAACTGAAGGAGAAAAATATCTCCACCGCATTTGGATAGACATGTTCATTAGTCTTGCTTACTAACATATGGCATGGGGATGAAACAGAGCTGCTCGTCCAATGAAAAGTGTAGCTTAAAGATGCTAGAGCACTCGCATCTTATAGGAATTCACAGCAGACAAACTAGGAAAAACAATGAGGGAAGAGTGTGAGGTGATAATATGAGAGAAAGGGAGATGTGTATGGGGGGGTGGATAGGTACAGGAAGTTGTTGCACCACTCCTCCTGTTTGGCCTTTTGCCAAGGCTCCAGTTTGGGTTGGATCCCTGAAGCATTAGCATCACACATTCAAGCTGTTCCAACAGCCTGAGCGCTAACGGGCTAATGGGCTAATGGCTAATGGAAAGACTGCATCACGGGCGCAGGCTCCGTCTCACCAAACCTGCACGATAATAATACAGACACACGACAACATGGCAACAAAAACTGCGCCATCATTAATGAATCTTTGGGAATACCAGAATTAGGCGTGTAAACCTGTTTTGCTAACATCTGCCCTGCTAATTTTAATTACGCTGGAAAAAGAACATTGAAATGTGGCTCAGTTGATTAATTTACTTGTTTACAGTCCCTGTTTACTTTCTTATTGCTTCACTAGCTGAACAACCTGTAAACCTGCAAAAAAGACCTGTCTTACATGTGTGGTGGTGAAGAAGAAGCTGGTTTTTGTACAGTTTTACTGCTTCTTTGCTAACGGAAATAATGCATTGATTATGCAGTGTATTTAGATATCAATAAGAGATGCAATACTTGGTACAACTTCCTAATAAGACACCTTTATAACGCAATTTGTAATTAATGGCTTTATTAATGGTTAATAAATCATTTACTAATACTTCATAGATCAATTAATGCATCAACTTTTGGGTTGCCAGGTTGTGAAATCTATTTTTTTGCAGGTTAGACCATTTTATTTCTAGAGCTGGGCTACAGGACCATTATTAACAACTTATTAACATTTTGCCTACAGGCCTAATAGCTTTTTAGAAAGTCACAAACCCATTTCATATCATATTTATTAATGAATTACCAACATTATAACTGCATTAATACCAAATAGAAGGCTAAACACCTCCCAATGAGATGTTTCACACCACGACAACACAAAATGTGTTCTTATTAATAACTAATCTATAAAGCACTAACACTAAATTATTTATCGATGTTAACAAAACCATTAGTCTCGACTTATAAGCCCTAAATAAAGGGTGCCTTTTAGAAAGTGGTACCCATTTTATTTTGTATTACTAGGAGGAAAGACACTTGGAAGTTGTGTTAACATCACTGATGACAACAAATTTAATAACCTGTAATCTATGAGCTTGATTAGGCTTCTCATATCATTAAAGATAATTAAAGTTTTTGCACTTTCATAGTTGCTGCAAACTGCAGTAATACATCAAATAACTAACCTAATTTTGCCTCATTAATTTTTCATTTATTTAATGGTAGCTGCTTATGTAGGTGAGAGAGATAATGCAATTATAAACAATTTTTGAGGCTCTTAAAACATGTTAAAATCCTTTCATTCATTAATTCATTCATTTATTTGCTCATTCATTTATTCTGTGGTTGAAGTGAACCGCTCTGCACTAACTGAGTGGGCTGGTTAAGCTGTCAGTGGTGTAAACTACTGCTACCTAGTGGTGTGACGATCCATTACACTGTTCCTCCCACAGATGACCAGAGTCACCAGTGCTTCACTACACATTTATCTGATGTTACATGTGATGAAATCAGTGAGGTGCAATATAAGATGCAAAGGGAGTAGTGCATAAATTTCCTCTCTTGGTGTGTGTTCTTAACGTTGTTTTTATCACGTTGTAAATGCACAAAAAACAGTAAAAAATTATGATGCTTGTGTTTCTTCCCACTCCTCTGACACGATATTGGATATTAATGTTAATATAACAGACAGACAGGGGACAAATTAAAGGAAACACCTCAATAAATAAATATTAAAGCCCCTGAAAATTTGGTTTCAAATCTCACGTGACATTTCTAAGATTTAGTATTTATGACGAAATAAGCAGCAATCAAAGTTTAAGACACCCTTAGGTTATATTTATTAACGGTTTAACATTGTTAAACAGTTTGATCAGATTTGATTGACAGCAGCCTGGAAACATACTCGAACAACCCCACAACTGTCATCATATTTTAATTAAAATGTTAATGAAAAGCTAATGTAAATGCTAAAAGTCTAATTGATACCATCTGATTGCTGATTGAGAGGTTTGAGGTTTTCAGAGCCTTTAAAGAATGTAGATGTTTCCATACAGGATACGAGGGGTCACTGAATGGTTTAATCAGTATGTAAATGATGTCTTATGGCCTTTGCAGATCTAAATCCAACTGAACACCAATTGGAAATTTGGGACCAATGCATTAAAGCGCCTTGAATTCACGTAATTGTGAACCAGGAAATCTAAAGAGCGGTGAACACTGCGTAGGGAGGAGGGCGAAGTAGATGGGTGGGTAAAAGAATACCTGACGTTTGTGTCCTGTGTGAAACCAGAAGTCAACATTGAAGTATTTGTAACTTCTGGAGTTATTTTAACCCAAATCATGACCTTTTCCTAAACCTAACTTAGTAATTTTGTTGCCTAGATCTAACTAACTAGTTTTGTTGCCTAATCCTATCCAAGTCAATCTTTTCTTAAGCCTAAGTAAGTAGTGTTGTTGCCTAAAACTAAGAAAGTTCTTTCCCGTGAAGACAGAAGTTTATTTTGAAAAGACTGTACGCATGTAACGAGGGGAAATTGACATGTGTTGCTGGACATTCGTAGGAAAACAAATAAAGAAGGAGGAATAACTAATAATTAAGATATTATATGAACAGTTGCATGAGAATGGGTCTGATAAAATCGTGATCGCAATCTGCGTAAGACTGTTCCAAATTAGTATGAAGTATGTCAGATTGTGCAATGAATGCATGGTAAATCGAAAAAAAGCAGAAGCACGTCATCAGCTCGGGTTTGAAAATTAGCTCTGCAAGGTTTTCTGTATTGCCAGAATCACACAAACATTTTTTTCGTTTCATCTATTAAAATATGAAATGTTGAGCTGGCCAGTGTACTCTGCATCATTTCATGTAGTATTCTGATTGGTTGATTTGTGAACTTGGTTCGAACCAGAAGCCACATTGTGAGAATTTGGTCCTAAATTACTAACAGGCCGCTCTCGGTTGCCAAAGCTCCAAATCGTCCGGTTCTCAGTGCGAGGACGAGCAAAGATTTTACCACATTTCTCTCATTATTGTCAACCTTTGTCTCAGACGGCCCAAAATCCCACTCTCTCCACCATCAACAAAACACCAAATGAGGGAAAATCTTTTGGAAGGGAATCTATGCCGAGGAGCACCGAAGCTGTTCAGGTGACTCCTGAGGCCTGTACGACGAGGCGAGTTCAACATACCCAGCGTATCTTCTCCTTATCTGGCTTAACTAACCCTAACAAACACAATCTCGCTAAGCGGTCCTGCAACGGTGGTTATCAACTCGGTAAATCAACCCAGGGTTTCTCAATCTGGCTTTGAGCGCGTTCACATGTCTGCAGCATGTGACCAATCATAGACATAGACAAGCCTACTGTCAGCAGAGCAGCACATTATATATTAGACAAATATGAAGATATTAAACACATAATCCAGACTAAAGGTAACAAAGTTGAAGCTGCCAAATGCAGGAAGCACAGCTGGCAACAGAAAAAATTGCCGATGTGTGAATGCGTAAATTAACAGAGTTATTAATGTAACAGAATACTCAAAAGTCAGATAAAGTTGTCTAGAGGGGGGCCGTGATATACAAACAGCTTTCAAAATGGAATGGATGAATAGGTTACACTTCATTATGCTGCGTCCCCGACTCCGGCCGTGGAGGAGCAAATAAAAAAATAAATATAAAAACATAATTCAAAGCGGTAAGCACCCACAGCATACAGCCAGATGTCCTTCCTGCATTTATCAGTTTAAACTGTGTTGTTTTTAGCCTGGATTATGATTTAAACTTCTTCATATTTGTGTAATATTATCAAACGATCTGAGCACCGAGCTTTGATTGGTCAGTAGGCGGTGCTTTGATACGAGTTGATCTCTTATCTGGAACATAACCTGCTCCAGCAGGTTAGGTGTTCAGCATAAGTTACCATGGCGATCTACCCCAGTAAGAAGTGAACCACCGTTATAGGATTGAAAACCCAGGATTAATCCAGAAGTTACCTCACTAACCCTAAATCTTGCTTTGTAGTACAAGCCTCTGGTAGCCCAAAAGCTTTTTTACCATACTTATATCTTAACCCATCTGTATTTTCTATCAATTTGACTAACACAGGAATCACATCACACCTCACACATGCTCCTTTAATCCTTGTAAAGTGTTGTCGGCTTTGTTTTGACGAAACATCTGGGACGGGAGCTCGATCCCTAATGATGTAACTGCACTCACTCAAGCTCTTTAATGAAACACTGATGCCAGATTTCTTCTTTGGCAGTTTTCCTGCGAGGTAAATTACCCACTGGTTAGTTTATACCAGATCATTTCTATAAATGGGCCCCTTTCAGTACTCCTGTCAAAACACGACTCTTTTCTGATACAAAACTCTCGCCGCCTCCACCATCTCCGATACCCCCACGTCACCCAACACACCCCCACCCGCAGTGACATCTCCATTGTCCCCCTCCTTTCCTGTCCCCCCCCCCCTCCTGCTCTCTAACTGAAGTGTGGCGGGAATGAGTGATGAGCCAGTGTTTGGGTTAACGACAGGGACGGGGTGTTAAACCTGAAGTGTTTAATTAACCCCACAATGGGCCTGCCTGTCAGCCCGTGCCCATTCCCTCTTGATGGAGACTTCAGCTCACCCACCGACACACACACATATGCATGCACACACACAATCAAGTGTGCACACTCATACAAATTCACATGAACACACTCAGCCACATAGGCCCTTGGAGACACATGTAATGGCAGGTGCACACACGCACACACACATATATAAACGCACACACCAGCCCGGGGAGGGGAGAGGACGAGGGGAGGGGAGTAAAGTGATAATGCTCCGCCACAAACGCAAGATTGCTTTTTTTTTTTCTCCCCTCTCCTTCTCTAAAGTCCATTTTCTGGGTCACTGCATTGCATTCATTACTGTCTTTGAAGACATTGGGCTGGGAAGGAATAATGCTTCCCTTTCACTCGCGCTGAGAGCGAGCAGAGAGTTGTGAGCACCGGAGTCAGGGCCAGAGGCCTGGGAGGGAGGAGAGGAGGGCGGGGACGCGGTAATATGTGACATCTTTATCTGGTTTTAATTTCAGTCATAAATATTGAATGCTTTATTTGCTCATCTGCAGCTGCCTCCACTCAGTCAGTGTTTGTGTCTCTTGTCTCTTTTCTTTTTTTCTGCTCTGCCAGCACACGCCATGTTTCTTATGTTGTAGCTCGGGGCCAAAGCAATAGGATTAGGTAACGATTTTTCCATTTTCAAATGAACTCCAAAATGGACTTTAGCCGATTGAAACACTAAAAACCCAGCCTGTGGATCCCCTCCAGATTGAATGAATATGAATAAAGCATGATTTAAAATACTCTTGTCTCCTATCTACATCAACGGAGAGCGAGGAGACGAGGCTTTCGGGCCGCTCTCTAAGGGGGTGACACTGACATAGCGAGCATTATGGGAGTCATCTCATCCCCTGGGTGAATCAATAGGTGCCATATGACAGTGGCTCACCCATCAAGTGGCGCGGTGACTGGGGGGGTGCTGCTGGAAATTTGCTTAAAGCCTACACCAATTAACTTCAACATGACAGATTCAGGCAGCCAATGAGTGAGCGCTTTGCATTCTGCCGCCTGCCCGGCTCTGTGGGTACAGAAGGGAAACCTCAGCTGTTAGACGGATGGTGTGATTGCTTTTGTGTGTCTTCCAAGCATCAACCCTTGTACATTTGCAAAGGCGCGGTGTGTGTGTGTGTGTGTGTGTGTGGGAGTGGTGGTGGTGGTTGTGGTGGTGGTGGTGGTGGTGGGGAGTAAATCTGCAGTGATTCAGGCCCTGCTCTCGCTCCTTAATGATGATGTCAATCTGTGAAAATGCACGCACACATTGGAGCTGTCAGGGCCTCATCAATCAGAGAGGGGTTTGTCAAAGGAGCCCAGGCCCAGATTAACGAGGCGGGGACAATGACGGCGGCCCATTTGCATAGAAAATTACCCTCATCTTTAGGAAAGTGATAGCGCCAAGGAACAGAGGCTGACAATGGGGATGTTAGCGGGCGTCGTTGCGGCGGTTATTGAGGGAAGAAAGCACTTTGATCTCTGTTTTTTTGTATTTAACTCGACTGCGGGAGCACAATTAGAAGATTCGATTGCAGTGTATTTCATGAAATGGACACTTGAATACAAACTTGCATTTCAGCTCTGATGAATGGATTTAATAGCTAACATGGAAGCATATAAACAGAGGTGTTTTTTTGCACTTTTCACTGCTGATTCCACATTGAAACCTCCCCACAGAACAACACCAGCACACCCCCCTCCTCCTGTCCATTTGCTTTCCTGCCCAAATGAGACAGTGATGAATCAAGTGGGTTTTAGCTCCGTTTTTATGAACTCCTCCAAGAATACACGCCGAGTTCATCTTTAGCCGCAGCTCCGGCGAGCGCTCCTCCCTCCCGGCCTCGCTCCATTGTCAGACAGAGGAGACAATGGTTAAAGCTACATATTAACTCGGCCTGTTGTTCGCAGCTATTCTGCTCCGCTGCCATCTGGCTGAATTGGCTCCTCTCTCTCTCTGACAGACAGGACAGTAAGGGTCAGGTCACCTGCAGGGACAGGCCAGAGTACATTAAGGCATAATGGTGGAGCTCCAGTGTGTGTGTGTATTCATGTGTGTGTGTGAAAGCGGGAGTCAAAAGGAGAATTGTTTCTGTTGCTAGTCTAGATAGTGTGTGTGGTGTGGGAACTGGGATTCAAAGACAGTTTGTGTGAATAACAGAAACTGTTTGTGAAAGTGTGTGTGTTTGGCGCGTTCGTGCGCCCAAGTACATTTACATTTGCACCTGTGTAAGAAAAGAAAGTGACTGTGTGCACTTTGTGTCATTGTGTTTGTCCTTTCACCACCACAAGAGAAAGTGCGTGTGTTGCTGTGTGTGGTTTAGTGTGTGTGTGTGTGTGGTGGCAGGGGGGCCTTCCTCGCTGAGCGAGAGCAGGACAGTTAAGGTGTCACCACCATGATGGAGAGGGTCCTCCTTCACAGGAGGCCAGCAGCTGCCAGGTTTTCAGCAGCTTGTGCCGAGGACTCCACATAAGTTAGTGGTCAGAGGGTTTGGGTAATGTGTGATGAAAAGGCCCGAAAACCACAAGATTTACAGCGGAGGTCTAAGGTCGGAGGTCGAAGTGTGGAAGGTCAGAAAGTGCACTTTCTCTCTCGCGCACGCGCACACACACACTTCACAGCACTCATGAAAGCTAATGTGAAACAATGCTGTAATGTAACCTTAAAGGGTCAGTTCACCCACTCACTTCCTCACTTACCTCTAGTTTATGTACTCATGCAGATCATTTTGATTTTATTTGACCACATTTCAATTTTTTGCATCCAAACTAAGACAGTAATATAGACTATTTTAAATGGAAAGAAGTTCAAATAAAAATCGTTCACAGTGAGGTCTGTGAATTATCCAGAGCAACCAGCAAACTGTTTACTCATACCATGAATTTTTAATGCTGAGTACCACAAATGCAGCTCTATTCACCTCTGTTATTGGGGCAGAAATCTGTCTTAAAACTTGTCAAGTAAAACCAAAACTATTTGCCAGGGCCTTAGCCTAAAAATTCAGGTCCCCATAACCACCACGCCCATCGCAAAAAGAGTTTCTAAACACGTTTTATTATTTGGATATTTCACATTTTATTTGTTTTACCTGCTTAAAAGAGACAGTGTAGGATTTAGTGGCATCTAGCGGTGTGTGAATACCCCTCTGCTCACTCCTCCGTGGTAACGCCGTTCGCCTCACTCAGAGGCCATCACCATAATAACACCACTTTAGGAGCAGCAGAACCAGACGGCTGTCAAAGTTAACGCGTTGACGCAAATTCATTTTAATGCATTTATGCAACTTGCGATTTTTGGTTGTAGCAGGCTCAGTTTTAAAGCTAGAGTGAAGATGCTGATATATGAAACTAGAAAACCTAAGGAATCCATTGGTACCAACCATGTCATACTAGCTTTTTGAGAAACCAAAGAGGCTAGATAACGCTCCAAACCTACGCAAAATTTTGGCGAGCAAAAACTGGCATGGCCATTTTCAAAGTGGTCCCTTGAAGATATGTGAATATAAATGGGTTCTCTGGGTACCCACAAGTCTCCCCTTTACAGACATGCCCACTTTATGATGATCACATGCAGTTTTGGGCAAGTCACAGTCAAGTCAGCACACTGACACACTGACAGCTGTTGTTGCCTGTTGGGCTGCAGTTTGCCATGTTTTGATTTGAGCATATTTTTTATGCTAAATGATACCTCAGTGATACCGGTGATGGTTTCTGGACAATATGTATCATTGTTTTGTGTTGTTAATTGATTTCCAATAATAAATATATATACATTTGCATAAAGCAGCATATTTGCCCACTCCCATGTTGATAAGAGTATTAAATACTTGACAAATCTCCCTTTAAGTTACATTTTGAACAGACAAATAATGTACGATTAATTTGCAATTAATTATGCTTAACTATGGACAATCATGCAATTAATCGCGATTAAATATTTTAATTGATTGACAGCCCTAATTTAAATATAACATTTGTATCCCGAACTTCCTCCAGAAATCAGCAGGTGCTACTTGCTTCGTCGGAGATTATTAGAAAACTACACACCTGTAAAATAAAGTAAAAAATACTGAATCCTACAATTTGTTTATTCGTTTGGCCCCTAAATGTGGTAAAATGTAAATACTGAGTCAAAACTGATGATCAGCTGAAACATGCGCAAGTTTTTAACTAACTTCCCCAAGGTTGTTTAAATTCCAGAAATGTCCAGTGGTAGCTACGGCCCTACTATCTGCACGGCTAGATACCAGTAGGAGTAAGGAGATTTTCTTTTCTATAATTTGGTGCAGCAAACCCTTTCATTACAACGATTTTTGTTGCATTTACAAGCTAAACCAAAGAGGACCGCGCTACAGCTTTCACTTCTGCATCCTTATTCACATTTTTCTCTCCTTTCTGCTGGATTTCAAGGATGACCTTTAAATCTACTTAGAGAAAAGTATCTCCACAAACTGTATTTAAGGCCAGTAAATAAATAAATAGCCTCATTAATCACCACTAGATCAGAGTAGACACTTTAACGCCCTGACAGTCGACTTGGCATCCCCCCCTTATTACACTGTCATGGACCAATAAACATCCGTGCCAGCGCCACTCCACCAATCAAACACCTGGCATTTTGCAGGTCGTTAGGGAGGACGGCGAATCAGATCCCTCGCTCGCGCAGGGGAGGGGAGTCGGCTCTGTGCCCGGACCCTCCTAATTTCACCAATGGGAATGCAGCACTCCTTGTAATCCAATTAAAGGAGCGTAAGCGGTTTGTTAGACACTGTGTGTTAATGTAAGCACTATCCAATATACTCTGGGCTGGTAACAGCATGACTGGGGATACACTTTGGTCCATGGAACATAGGAGCAGTATACAGCTGAAGGGGCTGCTGTGGTAATATCAGGATCTCAAACCAGGCTTGCGAATACAGCAGGGGAGGGGGAGACGGCCTACAGCTCTCAGAATGATAATACTGCTGACCTTTGGTTGTTCTTCTTCAGGCATGATGACGAAGACAAAAGAGCTTTTAGGAGACGAAGAATGAAAAAGGTCATCGGCAAAGTCATACAATATGTACTTTAGGCCTGTGACAGTATACTGTATATATTAGCAGTGTTTTCTAAAATGAGGATGCAAGTAAGACCCCAGAAACCCGAGTAGGATGGTTCCCTGATTGCGTGCTCTCATTGCTATTCAGCCCCATTCGCCGTGTGAATGTACAGCCGTGCATCTTAATTGCATTTTCTAAGCAGCATTTAATAACTGTAGGTTGGTACCATTGCAGATGTAAGGACGAGTGTTTTCTCACACTGGCACCTCCCATTTCCTCCGATCCGGCAGCTGCACGAGAACACGCTGCATCGGACGCGGAGGAACTTAATCATATCTCCTTCAGATGCACCGAATTGAACTTAATTAGATGCTACATCACCTCGGCGAGGGGCTGCGTGGCAAATCTTATTAAGAGAAAGCAGTGTGTTTCTCCAACGCGCGCTGATTCCTTTACATCTTGGCGTCTGTGGGAGCGAACCCCGCCGAGGCGTATTCTCCAGCCCCTGTAACTAATGACGCCGTCGCCCAGATCTGACAGTGAGCTGTGTCTGTATATTGTGCTTAATATCATAATAATAATGAGAGCAAATTAGAACAATCAATTTCCATGGCTGGTTGTTGATTGGAGGAGGAGGTGGAAGTGACAGGGGGTGATCCATCATCCTCGGCCAGTCACATTAAGGAGAGCGCCGTGGAGCAGGTGGGCTGGGCTGGAGGCCAGCCGCAGCCAATGGGAACGGGTGGGGAGGGGGGGAGGGAGATCCATTACACCCAAATCAAGTGCTAATGTAGCTGTGAAGTGGGTAAAGGAGCAGAGGAGGAAAAAGAGGATGAGAGAGAGGGTGACGCTGAGACTTATGATAAGTGGGCTCTTGAGCGTGTGTGTGTGTGTATTTTGTCAAAGGATTTGTTGATTTACCTGCGAGAGTGTCCATGCATCCTTTAGCTATGAAACCCTGGTATTTTAGTGAAACATCACCACAATGCTAAACCAAAGCTAACACAAAAGCCCTTTTTTCCAGGTCCATAATGACACTCACACAGTCATCATGAACTGCAGCTTGAATCCCACAAGGGGTCACTAAAATCTCACCTCCCTGCAACCTTCCAGAGTCTCTCAAATGCAGCAGTAGTATCACAGAATCATCATGTGCCATTTGTAATCCACACACAATAAATGCAGCACTTCAATATGCGTGCAAAGATGAAAATCCTCAATTTTCTGCCACTGACTGCTGACCTTAACACGGGCACAAGGAGATCCTAATAAGCTGTGGAAACAATTGTAAACACTATTAGTATGGCGTAGAGGCTTGGCTGATGACAGTCACTCGACTTCATGGTTTTTAAATGTATAAACTGTGGCCTCACACACACACACATCATTTCCTTAACCCACTTCCATCACACGCACCAAGAGGCACAGCCATCATTCAACAGTTAAAGCTGCAGTGGGTAGAAATGGAGTAAATATGATTTTAAAAAAGTTATTTTAATAAATCGATCACTATATCCTGACAGTAGTGCATGAGACAGGTAATCTGAAAAAAAAAAATCATGTTCCTCTGTGTCCTCCAGAGCTCCTAATGGCATCTGCAAGATTTCATAGACCGGAAGAAACCAACCAATCAGAGCCGAGCTGGAGCCTTGCCGTCTCTGAGCATCTGTCAATCACTCGCAAACTCCGATCAAACGGTCAAACTAGGCAGCGCTGATCAAATATGAATCAATATTCTGTTACTGTAATGCCTATTTCTCGCCTCAAATGTTATCAGAAATATCTTGTAGTTTGCTGTTTAGTTGTAAAATGAGAAAGTTTGTGACCCGCCAGCCATGTTGAGATCAGTTGAGGAAATACCAAGCACCGCCCGCCAGCTGGATCAGAGCCAATAGGAACGCTCAATAGAGTTTTCTCTCAGAACACTTGAATTACAAAATGCTGAGAGGTTATTATGGAAGTTTTGCCCAATGATGCCAAAAATATTCCGCCTACTGCCACTTTAATGTCAAAGCCAAAACTCCTCCGTTTTAAGAAAAAAATCTGAAAAAGCAACATTAAGTACATTTTCGCTTTTTATAAGCTCATGTTGGAGTCTTTCTCTCTAATCCTATTTCTGCCAAACGATGGCATGGGGCGAGTATATTAGATTTCATCAGCAGCCATCAATCATGGCCGCACTTAACACGATCAGCTCCCCAGTTTATTCAGAGCGAACAATGGGGGACAGGCACGTCCCGCCTGCAACTGAGTAAATGAGGAATTTAAATACTGCACAAGAGACTACGGCGGCTCGGAGGGGGCTGACTGATTAAAGGCCACAATATCTGCTTTTCCAGGCAGATGATCTGTCAACGGGGATGCAAGAGGAGGTTTATTGAAATAATGGGCTGCTAATGTGAGGTTATTCTAGAGCACACACACACGAATGCTTGTGAGGATACTCATTGTGGCAACATGTCTTTGCAGCCAGAGCACACTCACAAACGCACAACGTCTAATTTTCACACACATGCACACACCATGTTTCCCAGCACAGCATCCCCATACTGTCTGCTATTGATGGGTAATTTATCAAATGATGTCTCGTTCACCGTTGAGAGGAAATTAAATCATGTAGTTCCAAATCCTGATTATGATCATGAGATGTCCCTCTTGTAAATTATTATCAGTGAAATGATCATTTCTTTTCACAGCTTTTGCCAACATCCAAGTCTCTCTCTGGTTTTTCCATCTAATCCTCGTGTTAATGATAGCCTATACAATCAGTTACCGTGGATGATAATGGAGGCAGGAAAGGCTGGAAGGATTTACTTGTGATGGAAAGGTCAACACTTTAGATTGCTATACTGTGGAAAAGTTTGAAGTGGAAGTGCAGCTGCTCTTGAGCAATGAAATGACCACCACAGGCCATCCCTATCAGTGAAAGAATGGATGAATGATGTACACAACAGAATTAAAGAACACACTTTTTACTTGTAGCTCATGACACCTGCCTGCATGCAACCAGCTGACCAGCAACGATGTATGAAGCTGCACTATGGGTGCGTTTCAAATCCAATACTTTTTCTTAGTACATACTGCAGCTGCCCTTGCGAAGTACTTACTGTTGCAAGCGGTATGCATGCAATTGGGACATACTACTTCGTTAAAACATTGTGCCTTGAACTTTGACCCTCTTGCTCATATATCCGTTGCGCAGAGGATTGTGGGTCGAAATAGCCAGATAAGCATGCTGGCATGCTACTGGATGTAGTAGAACCAAGCCCCCAGGAAGTGCGCCAATTCGTCCAACGGACTTTCGTAGAGGCCAAACGGCGGTACTGCAACTTCCGTGTCAGTCACGTGATGCATTGGGCCCAAAAATACTTTTTCCCATAGACTTACATTGGGAAGGAGACGTCTGTAACTCAGCGGATCATTTTTTTTTTAGGTGAATCAACTTCACAGTATGAACACTCTATAATAGTCTTTATTTAAAAAAAATAGTTTTTAAAGTTGTAAAATGCACCAATAGAGGAATCCAGAGATATTTCCCTTCCTCTGTTCATATGAACGAGACCCAGACCGATGCTGGAGCGCAAGCCGTGATGACGACGTGACGTTGGGACCCCATGGCCGAGTCATGTGCCCAAGATCCGGGTACTTTTCCAGACGGAGGTCGAGCCATTAAGGCTTCATGCGCCACTGAGCAACTTTCATAGGAATGAACAGGGCCCCGTCTCCAACACTGGATCCAGTTCTCTTAATACATCCATGAGTAGAACATCCTGGTATTTTTGGCATACTGCATTTGACATAATGGGCTTCGTCCGAAAACGCACACTATGTGCTACATACTCAATAGGTGTACTATTGTTCAACATACTTTTGTGTTAATCAGTAGAATGTATCTTTTCAGATGCACTGAGTAGTAATTTACGTTGTCACTTCCTGAGAGCCTCCTTGTTGGTTGGAGATGTGTAGCCATGGTAACCCGTGCCAAGCTCATGTGACCAAAATAACAGTTTGTTAGAATTAATTTAAAATATATATTATGCCTAGCAAAGTGAAATCTTATACTAACAGTTAAATTGAAGGATTATTGATGTTACAGAGCTGTCTGTCGACCTCTGTTATGAACATTATCGTCACTACCGCATTGCATTGTGGGATATTTCTGCCACCGTAGTGTCCAGCCTTGCATACTGAAATATGTCACCGGAAATAGTATGCAATTCACATACTATTGGTTTCATGCTAAGATTTCGGTCATACTAAAATATCTAACATACTGTTTTGGTGTGCTAAATAGCATTTTAGTAGGGAATTTTGGACGCTAAATATGTATTTGGACATACTAAATCTTTTTCTGGCACACTAAATAGTATGGTAGTATGAGTATTGCAACAGCAGCTAAAGAATCTCACACAGTCAGCAGCTGATGGAGACTCAAACAGAGCTTAAAAAAGGAATGAAATTAGGACTTACCTTCCTCAGGAAGACAGCATCACGGTTGCCGTGTCTTTTTCAGACACAATAGCCACTGCCATAGTCGGAGAAGACAGACAAGCAGAAGTGGAAAATCCTCCTGCTTCCCTGAAGTCACCTGTGGTGCGGTAACGTGTTTCCTTCCCCGTGAGTTACATTACGTTACGTTACGTTACGTAAACAACTAGCGCAGCGTTGAGCAGGTGAGTGAGCTGTTGTAGTGAAGTAGGGGAGACCAGGGTTGGTTGGTACTCTTTTCACTCTGGCATATTTCTCTGGTTTTATTTATATTGGAGTATTTTAACCAGCGGCAAATGAAAGCTTAAGGTCTCAGTTACAAATGACTATGTTTTAATGAACGCATGTTTTCTAAAATTAAGTGATTCCTGATTAAAGTCACATAATGGGATTGTTTGGCAGTGGCACGATGTTAAAATGCTATAGTTACAGAAAATGAAGCAACCTATAGAAACAAATTGAACATTTAATTCAAACCAGAACCAGAAAACATAATAGAATATCTGTCCATCACTATAAATGTCTAATTACTTTTGTCATCACTATTCAAAATAATAATTACTGAAAAATAGTTCCCAACAAATCCCAACAAAATATACATTAACAGTTAAGTTAATGGACACGTGCCAACCAAACCCAAAATCAGTGTGCCAACCAACCTCGCTCATATTTGACCACAATCGCCACACACCCCCTTTTATAAATGTGGGCCCTCCTTAGGGGTCCCGTCACTGCTTTAGTGCTTTAGTGCTGAAAAAAAATGTTTAAGCCGCAAATCGAAAAATTTCTTAATTAGGCTACTCTGGCAAATTAGGCACAAAAATGTCAAATTACGCATACAGCATTTGTGATTCATTTTTATGATGTATAGTAAGGCAGCACAATCAATGCAATAAAGACATGCCATTCTTTTTGTTGTAATGGAATCTTGGTTAAATAAATAAAAGCAGGCAAGGTAGAAAAATATATAAAAAAACAAACACATTGATTAAAATTTATTTTGAAGTTCTACATAAGTATAAGACTATAGAAAAAAAGTCAAAATCGACGAAAACATAAACTGTGAAATAAAATAAAGCAATAACATAGATTAAATACCTGCGGCCCTTTGCTGCATGTCAACCCCTCTCTCTCCCCCTATCATAACTGTCTCTCTCTCACTATCATTAAAGAGGCATTAAAAAGCCCCCAAAAAATAATCCTAAAAAATATAATTCAGGGCAATGCGATCAGCCTGGTCACCTTAAATGGCGTATGAATGACACAGTAACTGCAAGTCATTTTGCGTGCAATAAGCCTTTCCTGATTTTCGTGTGTCATTTGTACACCCATGTAGTCAGAACAGACCCCAATGTAAATGCAATATAAATATGCTACACTCAGAAAACACAGGACTTTTAACCAGGAGACCGGTGTTTGTGTCCCAAAGTTTTAATGAGTTATTTTGAAGTTATGCTAGTGACATTTGTGATGTGTTTTTTATAGGGCTGTCAAAGTTAACACGATAGTAACGCAATAAGGTAAATTTGTTTTAACGCCACTAATTGAATGAATTAATCCAAATAGAAATTTTTAAATTGTAGCGGGCTCAGTTTTAAAACTAGAGTGAAGATATTGGTAATCATATGAAACTAGAAAATTTAAGGAATCCATTGGAAACCTACCATGTCGTACTAGCTTGTCGTAAAGGAGGCTAAATAACGCTCCAAAATGACCCTAAATGTTGGCAAAGAAAAACTGGCATGGCCATTTTCAAAGGGGTCCCTTGATCTCTGACCTCAAGATTTATCATAATCACATGCAGTTTGGGGCAAGTCATAGTCAAGTCAACACACTGACACACTGACAGCTGTTGTTGCCTGTTGGGCTGCAGTTTGCCATGTTATGATTTTAGCATATTTGTTATGCTAAATGCAGTACCTGTGAGGGTTTCTGGACAATATGTGTCATTGTTTTGTGTTGTTAATTGATTTCCAATAATAAACATATACATACATTTGCATAAATCAGCATATTTGCCCACTCCATTGTTGATAAGACTATTAAATACTTGACAAATCTTCCTTTAAGGTACATTTTGAACAGAGAAAAAATGTGCGATTCATTTGCGATTAATTAAATATTTTAATTGATTGACCGCCCCAGTTTTTAGTGGCGTTTGTGACATGTTTTCTGTTCTTCTGTTTCAATGTATGTATTTGACTTAGTTTACGTTATTATTTTAGGCCCAACCATGATATTTTTCTTAAACCTAACAAATGGTTGTGCTGCTTATCTAAGTGAGTGGCTTTGTTGCCTAAACTGTTGCTGTAGTTTTGTTGTGTCGTGTAAAAATGATACTCAAAAGAGGCGAACAAATGACACGTGAAAAGGCCAAAATGCATTCTCATGACACGCAGAATGTCCTTAATGTCATGCTATTTCTACGCCTTCCTATGAGATCAGGTTGGTGCAATGCATTGTAAGCCAGCATGTCTTTCCACTGTGAAGCTCACAGTGTCTGGTTTATTGAACTCATTTTTAAGGTCAAGTACGAGGTGTTTTTCATCTTCAGTCCTTATGTATTATAAAACAGTTGGTTAAATTAGCATGCAATTGTACAAGTTCACTTAACAAACTGATAAATTTGTCATCGTTTGTGAAAGAGTGTTCCACTGTATCCGTTGTTCCTGTCCTCAGAATATTTTATGTCACAGCACAGAAGTGTTTGTCTACTTCCCTTATGGTGTCAGCCCTGTGAGTTGCGTCCCTCTTCGCAGCATAATTGATTTTTTACACAAACTCAGCATGAGGCCACAGACATTTCACAGTAGGAGTCATATGACACAAACCATTTGACTTGCATGATGGTCTCAACTTGGCTCGTTGGGTTAAAGTTAGGAGCACAAATCTGAATGTTCATTGGTTGTGTATCGGAAGATACTGTGTAGGAATGAAGCAGGAAATAGCAGCAGAAGTCTGATGGAGGCAGCGTAACGCAGATCTCCATCGTGTATTGTTCGAGGACTTCAGTGGTGATATGGCCATGAGGAAGGAAGAAGCCACTGATTTAAACATCTCTTATTGAATTCAAACATCTCTCATATAGGATACATCTCAGTTTGATGTGAACAAACAGATAAGTGCAACTTTGAAACTTCTGTCAATTTAAAGCAAATGAAAAAATGTCTTTATGCCACGTTGGGAGCTTTTTCCCCCAACAGGTCACAGGGTGGCTTTAAAGAAAATGAAAACTAAAACATTTTACCATGAAATCATGTGTGAAGCAGGAGACACTGTGACCAAAGCCCATCAAGACGTGAACAAATATTGGAGCGCATGCAAGACAGTCATGTGTAAGGAAGTGATGCAGAGCATATCGATTTTTTTAGTTCATTCACACAAGACAAAACTTGGGTCTATCGAGGGACGGAAAGGTCTTAAAGGACAAAACAGAAACACTAGCAAGACAGTGCTAACAAAAGGTGTTACCTATTAGACCTTTAACTCTCAGTAAAATCTGCTTTTGGTCAAAGAATACTGTAACAGTGTGATGCTTAAAGGAAAACATCAATTTACTGAAACAATGATCAAGAAAAATCTTGAAAAACTGGATCTCACTAGAACCAATAAGGACAGCAGCTTTGACAGATTCTTACTTAAATTGAACGTAACACCTATAATTTCACTTCCTAGTAGTGTCGTAGTATGATGCATCCTGAAGTAAAAATCAGAGAGCTCAAAGTAAAAACAAAATTCACTGTTAAAGAAATAAAAACAAAAATCTACATCATAGCTGGATTAGGATCACAATTTCTAATTTTAGAAATCAAGAGGAGGAAGATAAACTCTACATATCACTTACTTACTGAACTTAAAAAGCCTTTTACACCACTGCGTAGGGTCTTAAAGAAAAGGTTGAAGATGGATGTTTTTTTTTTTGCTTCCCCTTTCTTTAACCCCTTCACACAAATCCATGTCTACACGTGAGCCCTCGTCACAGGTTGCATCTCTAAGACTTATGAGCAGTGAATTTCTCTGCTCGGATTGGAATTGGATTGGAATTGGATCGGAATATTTAGAGTGTTGAAGAGGTGAAACTTAACAGTATTTCACAAGAAAAAAAAAAGTTTAGAGCAAAGCACATAAAATAAGCAGAAGTTTGTGTATCAGAGTTGTTTTTCCTGCCACAGGAATCATGTTTCAACCCCATAAATTATTCTAGCGACCCTCGGGTTGTAACAGTAAACAACTGCTCTATACAACCTGTATAAACATAAGCTTGCATTAAACTAGTTGAATGAATCACTCAAAAAATGTACCTGTGTGCATCAAATATGCAGCAAAGTCACACAGCAGTTTGTAAAATAGTCACAAAATTGAATGTATTGATTCATGTACATAGACAAAAATTTCCCATTTTTTTCGTGATGGTCAGCATGAAATCAATTCATATTTGTGAACCGGGAAGTTTAGAGAGCGGCGAATGCCATATACGGAGGAAGTTGCTGGATGGCTGTGTCAAAATACACCAGACTTTCGCCCAGGAGACCAGTGTTCATGTCCCATGTGAAACCACAAAAAAGTTGATATATTTGTCCATACTTAAATTACGGCATTTCCAGTGTTATTTGAACCCAAACTGCGATCTTTTCCTAAACCTAACTAAGTAGTTTGTTGCAAGTCGATCTATTCCTAAACCTAACTTCCATCCATCCATTATCTGTAACCGACCCCTGCTGACATTTTTGCAAAGGCGGACTTTGTCTTTGGACTGTGGGTGGAAGCCAGAGAACCCGGAGAAAACCCACGCTAACATGCTCCACACAGAAGGGCCCCAAGCCGGGTTTGAACCTGCGATCCTCTTGCTGCGAGACGACCATAACTTAATTAAGTAGTTTTAATTTTAAAAGACAGGAGTAGAAATTGGCACATGCGTCACGTGAGGAAGGAGGAAGATGTGGAGTTGGTTGAACCTGTGGGTTAATTAAATCACCCTCTTTAAATTTGGAAATGACACATGCCATTATTAATAAAGTAACCAAGAAATGTCCACATTATTTTATTTTCCTTTAAATTAGGCACAAACAAAAACCATACTTGCAAGTGTGTAAGGAAAATGAAATCATGCCATCATCCCATAGGCACCACATCAGCATTGACATCCAAATAAAAGTTTATGGTTTTCATCTGTGTTTTAATTTCAGCCCTTTATATTGTATTAACACTGTAACGGCATCTTTACTGGTCTTCCTAAAAAATGGATCAGACAGCTGCAGCTGATTCAGAACCTGCTGCTGCTAGAGTCCTCACTAACACCAAGAAAGTGGATCACATCAGTCCAGCTCTGAGGTCTCTACACTGGCTCCCTGTCTCTCAGAGAATTGATTTCAAAATACTCCTGCTGGTTTACAAAGCACTAAATGGTTTAGGGCCAAAATACCATTTCTGATCTTCTGCTGTGTTATGAACCATCCAGACCTCTCAGGTCATCTGGATCAGGTCTGCTTAGTGTCCCCAGAGTCACAACTAAACATGCAGAAGCAGCGTTCAGGTTTTATGCACCAAATATCTGGAACAAGCTCCCAGAAACCTGCAGGACCAACTCCAACTCTGAGATCTTTTAAATCAAAGCTTAACACTTTCCTGTTTTCTGCTGCCTTTTATTAAACCAGATAATGATCTTAAACTGCACTAAAGCGTTTACTCTTGTGTGTTATATTCTATTTTAGCTTCTATCCAAGCTTTTATTTTTAGCTTGTTTTTATTTTCTAATCTTTAATGTTTTTATAACTGTTTTAATTATGTCTTAATGTTCTTTTGCACTTTGTTGCAAGTTCTTGAATGTTTATGTAAAGCACTTTGAATTGCCCTGTTGCTGAAATGTGCTATACAAATAAAGCTGCCTTGGCTTGCCTTGCCTTATTAAGTAATATTTTATTATTATTATATAATAATTATTATTAAGTAGTATTTATTTATTTATTATCTCAAAGTTCATCCTAAAATCTGGAGAAATTGTCTCTTCCCTCCTGGATGAAGGTGCCCTGCAGGTTCCCCTGGGCCGGAGCCAAGCCCCTAATGTTTACTAATCCTGAAAACGCCCCTGGATACAGTTAGTCATAGGCTATTTAATAACAACTGCGGGCACTTCGGGACGCAGGATGAAACCACTTGGCTCATGTGATCGCTGATGGACCGGGGAGAACGAGCCTCGGCTGGGACGGCCCTGCTCCGCGCCGCGCTCCGGTGATTGGACACCGGGAGTTTGACAGGCTGGTTGATTCCGCCCATCAACACGACGCGCCTCCTCCAAGCCTCTCTCACCAGCATGTCGGAAAACTACAAATGAGGAGCGAAGAGTTGGGAAAAGTTGTGCGAAAGAGCTGTTTCTCATCTCAAACGAGCAGAGCACACAGGGGGAGTAATTATTCATGACTTAAATGGCGGAGGAAGTACTTCTAGAAAACGATGGAAAACCCAGCGCGGTGAGTGTTTATTATGAGGACTCTGATTATCTGGAGAGATGATTGACATGTTGATCAACTCTCTCAGCATCATCATATCTTCTCTTAGTCAAATAATTTTTGGATTATTATCTTGTCAGAAATAGCCTGACCTGACCTTGACTTTAAACCATCCAGTAACTTCATAGTCTTCAATACTGTCAACACAGACGGATGGATGTCAAATCATCCAAAAAATAGGGGAGACCGGGGATGATAGTAACACCTTTTTTTTCAGCGTTAGTAACTCTGTGGTTGTTCGTGCTAGCTCTCCCAAACTTTGATGTACGGTACCCATATTTGTCTTCTACAAATAAAACTCACTTAGACGTCTACTACACAATCACACATTATGTGAGTTAATGTCAAATGCAAAGAGTTCCGTTGTTCCAGAGTTGTAACACTGGTTAGAGATAGATGTAACAACGAGAGGTAATTTAGTGAAATAAGATACACGCTATCCCATTTATGCAAGATCTCTATTGAAGAATGAAGAATAAACTGTTTTGAATAAAAAAACAAAAAACACTTATTTCTTAAAAAAAATATATCTTTAAATTTAGCACAAAAAACAATTGCTGTGTGTTTGTGTGTAAAGACTGTATTCATGATTGTGCTTGTGTCACATAGGCCTAAGGGTTCAATCACTGTCACAGTTGTGGCAAATGTAGATGGCTGCCTTTGGGTTGCAGGCTTTGTGGGCCCAGAACTGACTTTTTAATGAATTATCACCACCCTAAGCAGCGATTACATAGATAACTGTTTTAGCATGTGGGTTTGAAGTTAGCATGAATGCAAAGCATCAAATTAAACTAGAGAAACTGCTGCTTTAGATTATGTAAGCCAAACTATTGTATCTATGATACAATGAACGTTATAGGTAAAAAATAATCTTGATAAACAATTTTACATTCTTACCTAAAAATCTTTTTTGGTCGTAAAATCCATAATGTTGCTCAGAGAGCTCAAAAAACAAATGGGAGTGTATGATATTGATGACGTCACCGCAGCTCTTTTCTGATTGGTCAAACTGACAGTGATACAACTAACCCAGTGTTACAACCATTCCCGGTCTCCCCTATCAGGATCAGATGCTGCCTTGGATTTTTGATTTTATTATACAGCTTGAGTCAGATACACATATATATCGGGTATACTCCGATACCCAAAGCCCAGGTATCCCTTATGGTATTGGAACTGAAAAAGTCGGATTGGTGCATCCTTAGCTTTGACCAAACTGATGCAACATGTGAAGAGCTGCACATCCGACACATAATCAACCTAAATTGAATGCTGACTGGGCAGCATTGTCTGCTGCAAGCTATTTTCACGTGTAGTCGTCTGACTCTGTCCATCAGGCTATTAACTGGCTAAATTAGGTTTCTTTAAGGCATCTATGGTGTTATTGTTCTGTCAGAGCCTCTTCTGTCTGCTCCTTGTACTAACACACCAACATCCTAGGTTTTCACATTAGTGGATTTCTTTTGGCTCACTGATATATAAGAATAGTGGGTAGTTGTTTTTTAACCCTGACTTTATTTAAAATGATGAAAACATCACAGAGTTGTTGATGGGTGAGGTGACTGTGTGTGTGTACCAGTTTTTCCCATGCTCCATCCAAAGTTATGGACACTCAAAAACACGTTATAATCCCACTGACCTTCTACCTTGGAGGTCAGCTAAGCTGTGTGTGCTGGAATTTAGGACGGAAGCCAAGAGGGTAGCTGCAAGGCAGCTCCTAATGAAAATACAGTAGACTGCCCCCGCCGCTTCTTAAAGACAGAGTAGGGCTCATGTGACTTTGGCGTGGTCAAGAGATATGATTTAACAATCATATGCAACACAAAATGTCTTCTACAAACTAATTAGCTGTTGTCTTTTCTCAAACTGCAGCACAAGTTGAGCTACCTGAGAAGTGGAGCTTTTTGTCGCTTCATGAAATCTGCCTTTTTTTGCAAACTAGTGATTTGTTCAGCTCATTCCCTGTGCCTCTCCCATGCAGAGCTCAATGTGGTACAAGTGAGCCGGCTGGTTGGATCTGGCCTGAATCCAGATGCCGGTTTGTTTCACTTCTTCTGATTCAGTCATGTGCCGCTCGGTGCCTGTACAGCTCTGCTACAAAGTCCAAAGATCACAGATGTAACATATACCCTTATTATATAGCTGTTAGTTCAAGCTGAAGTAGGCGAGACTGGAGCAAATATGATTAAGAAAGTTATTTTTATAAAACGGTCGCTATATCGTGACAGTAGCACATGTACTGGTAACCTGAAAAAAATCATGTGCCTCTGTGTCCTCTGGTGTCCTCCAGTGCTCCTAACAGCATCTGCAAGATTTCACAGACCGGAGGTAAACGAGCAGTAAGAGCTGATCTGAGGTCTGCTGTCCATCTGCTGTCTATGAAAGCCGGCTGTCAATCACTCGCGAACTCCAACCAAATGGTCAAACTAGGCAGCGCTGATCAAATATGAATCAATATTATGTTACGTTAATGCCTATTTCTCGCCTCAAATGTTTTCAGAATCATCTTGTAGTGTACTGTTTAGCTGTAAAATGATAAAGCTTGTGACGCAGCCGCCATTGTGAAATCTGGTGAAGGAACGCCAAATGCTGGTCATATGACTAGAGCACAGCCAATAGGAACGCTCTTTCTATGAAATGACCTGTGATTGGTCCCGTCACGGGCTAGATTTTCTAAAGCCTGAAAACAGCCATGAGGAGGTGCAGAAGTCTAGTTTTCTCTCAGAACACTTGAATTACAATATGCTGAAAGGTTTTTATGGAATTTTTGCCCAATGATGCCAAAGATATACTGCCTACTGCCTCTTTAAGTACTCATACGGAGTGAGCTAATCTCTTTACAGGCTGCAGACAAGTCTTGAAAATACGACACAACATGCGCATGACATTTAATTTTGAAGCTTTTAAAATGTTCTTTGATTGAGATGCATTTTTAACTAAGATGCCATGTATTTTATATGCAAAAATCCACTGGCCGGGTCACAGCTTTATAAAAAAATCCCTTCAAATAAGAGCACTGCAACATCTTGTTAATAACTCGCGCTTTTTTTCCACATAGCTCTGTGTACGTATGCGAGTCAATCGGAAGTTCATTCATTCCCATGGGAACCTCTGTGACCTCTGATGTGATTGCGAAACTCGTCCTTCCGTTTTCTGTGGTCCATAATTTGCCTCGAAACACTGCTCCTGTTTCACTTAGAAATAATGTATAAATGTGACTCGTCAAACGTTAGTCTGGACGGTGAAAAGCAGACAGTAACTCATAGACATAAAAACACTGTTTTATGTCTATGTAGTAACTTCTCTCCCATATCTGTGGCGGTGTTTCTATCCA
This sequence comes from Sebastiscus albofasciatus, assembly GCA_916701655.1. Classification (NCBI taxonomy): domain Eukaryota; kingdom Metazoa; phylum Chordata; class Actinopteri; order Perciformes; family Sebastidae; genus Sebastiscus; species Sebastiscus albofasciatus. The sequence goes on along the minus strand of CAKAOI010044899.1, from coordinate 49,495 downwards.
TATAGAAATGCATTTCCTTGCGTTGAACACAGGAGTCGTAATCCGTAGCCTAGGCTTATACTATACGGATTTACGGACACAAAATAAAACCCTGTGGAAACGAGGCGTCATTTCTGTGATTTGGACATTTCTGGACATTGTATTGTGTAGCTTTTGTTGGTGTCTGACTTGTTTTATCTCGTCATCTTCTCTTCAGCATCTTACAAGGCCTCTGCTGGCGGTGGCTTTCCTATCCTCCTTCGGCAGCTCCATGCTCTATGGCTACAATCTAGCAGTCGTCAACTCTCCTGCACAGGTTTGTATCACCACCACATCATCATCATCATCATCATCATCATCATCATCATTCTCATTGCTGTCCGTCATCACCCACCCGATCATTAAAATAGTTTTCACACTCAACCCGAGAAACCCAAATATTCCCAGAATGAATGAAAGAGACTCACTCTTTATATCTACGCTATGCATGACTTTTAGCTGTTAATGATCATTGTCATGTGAAGTCATGTGCATGTGTGTATCAAATCTAAAGGCTGCTGTGAGCCACACCATGTCATCGATGTCCTGTCGATTTTATCCATCATGTGCTCTGCTGTGACTGAGCTGTGCACCATTCCTGTTTGGCCATGGTTCCCCACCCACACACACACACATTGAAGCATGTGAGCTTCAGTGCAACATCTCATGCTAGTATAGGTTACTGTTCTTAGGAGGGCGTTGCACGGAAAGAGCTGCACCTGCTGCTTTTTGCCCATTCAGCACATGACTCCAATATTTGCTAGCTAGTTGCTAACTGTGTCTGCCTGCTGTTTGTGCCAGGGCACGCAGTGTACAGTGGGAGTTTAGAGCCCACTTCACTGAAAACAATGCAATGAGTTGGACAACTAAACAATGAGCTGAAACTCTCCGTAAAACTGAGGGGCAGATTCAGATGCTACTTCTCTGTAGATTTGACTTCTTGCACATGGCTCTTAAGTGTTCCACCTCTCAAACATGCAGATTTACCTTTAACGGGGAAGCATTTCCTTGTTCAATTGGAGACAACTGTTCATTGTCGGTTAATGTGGTGAGGTCAAACCTTTAACCATGGTCCATGTGACTTCAGCGCCCTTTGTAGGATTCACTGTTGACTGCAGTGTGTCACCTGACATTAGTTATGCGTTTGTGCTCCAAATCTTTAGACTTTAGGTGTGACAGAAGGTTCAGTTGGTGGTGGGTTGAGAGAAAATGATTGAAGGGGTTAAGAACTACTTGGCTTTGTGTGTGTTTTAGTGATTAGATTACAATATCAGAGAATTAATCTTATCTCAGACTCAGTTGTTTATTTTGGGCAGATTGCCATGGCTAAACAGGAGTGATTTAGTATTTTGAGATAGCAATAATATTACAATGTCGGTTTTCAATTTTTAAAATCATTATGTGTCAATAAGCCTTAACCTGAAATGTGTTGGCTTTGACATTTAATTTTGGCTTGAATGTTAAAGGGAAGAATCAGGATCTGTGTGAGCTAAGCAGAAAGAAAGTCAACATCATAATATTTTTTTAGTAGCCTGTTTGTCTTTGTGTTCTCCGCGCCTTTCTTCTTCAAACAAAATTTGTATTGGTCTTGACGTGATGTGACGCTTCGATACAACGCATTTGACTCAAAGCTCAACACGAAACAAAGGAGCTTCTGGCTAACATTCAGTAGAAGCAAAGAGTATAGAAGCATAGGGATGAAACACCGGTGTTTTTTTACAACAGCCGCCATTTTAGACTGAAAACGCTTATTATATTTATAATATTTTATTGTTCAACACAGGCCATTTTGGTAGAATATGACAATAGAATAGAAATCATTTTGTTTTACTTTTGTACGGCACTTTTGTACGGACATTTTACTGGCATCCGGTAGTCGCGTTCAGTCCAAAATGGCAGAAGCGTAGCTTTGCTGCTGGCCGCTGATGTTTCAATGGAATGAACAATTGACTTTAACTTCTTGGCAATATACGTTCTTTGGTAGAAGTCAGACAATCAAATATGAATTTCCCTTCTCGTTGATTATGAACACATATTGCATTATTTATTACTCATAAATCTTATCTTATATATCTTATATATATACCTATCACTTGCTTTGTGTTAATGAGGTCTATACTTTCAGTAGGACTCTATTTTTGTGAAGGAACATTGTGGGGTTGCACTAGTGAAGTGGCACTATGCTGAGGTTTCCAGTGAGTTTTTTTTTTTTCCTCTCCCATGCCTTTTAGGTATTTTGCTGACTCGCCATGTGCTCCGTGTGCCCTTTTTCTTTCCTGATACTGATTCTGAAAACTAAACTCGGGTACAGGCTGAGTACTATTCTGACCAGTGCTACATTTTTCCCTGCAATGTAAAATCTGCACCTCACTGCATGGAACTGATTTGTATATTCTTTTCTTTTGAGTAAGGTAACATGAGATTAGAACTACTCATTACTTAACTATGTGTGGAAATTACAAGTAACCATTTAAGTCACGACTTTAAATCACTGCAGTAAACGAACAGGGGAGATCAGAACACAATGGGGCTACTGCTGTGAGGATGCAGTACAAGTGACAGAATAATAACTGCTGGCAATAATAAGGTAATATTGCTGTGGTGCTCAAATTTCAGTTGGCGGCCCAATGCGACTGAATAAAGGTAGAATCATTTAATTTTATTTAACAACAGTGACTAAGGAAAAAATTGTAAAGAGGACCTATTATGCTTATTTTCAGGTGCATACTTGTGTTTTGGATTTCTACTAGAACATCTTTACATATTTAATGTTCAAAAAATGCTTAATTTTTTTGCACCTCTTTTTACCCTCTGTCTGGAACGCTCTGTTTGTTTCCTCAACCAGTGAAACTCGGATCTAAATGGACAGGAGAAATATTTGGCAATAAGGCCAACAAGGCTGAGTAAAGATCCATGTCTGATTATTGCCAGCATCTGTCATCCACAACTGCCTGCATGTTGAATGAAGGCCTATTCCTTTCTGAACGGCAGGTATGATGGTTAATCAGGCAAGATCCGCTGGTTACCTCAATTAATTCTTACTCAACCAGCACCAGGCTAATAATTATGAACATTAAACTGGTCAGTTGTGTCAGAACTGTACACAGACTGCCAGTGTATGCAGTTGCTCACACGTGTTGGAGACATTCTTGGACAAATTGGACGCACACTGTCCAGAGTTCCGTGACAAATTGACAAATTAAAACGTCTCTCTCCTCTTTTCATCAGTGAACTCCCTCCTGACCGCCCATTTCTTTCAAAAGATCACTCTGCGTCTTCACTATTTTAACAAACATCTTTTAATCTGTTGATCAGCGTCAATACTAAAATTACTCACACAAATTAAAACTCTTATTTTTCCGTCTCCCTTTTCGGTTTTCTGATGTCTTATTTGCAGAGAGTGACTGAATTATGTCTCTTGAGATGAATTGGGTTTAATGTAATGGGTTCTCCAGGACAGCCCGATCTCAGTGGAGTCTTCACTGTCAGATAATCCTGAATGAAATCTGAGTGATGTTGTTGGCCCTTGCCGTCAATTTTTGTCACACCACAAGAATAACCGCTGTCATTTTATCATGCATGCCGTTTATGATCCCTAATCGTCAAATTTGATTTGACTTTGACTGTGGGGGCTCGATGAGCTTCCTGTCTACTCAATATGGTTGCCTCTCCCGCTGATTCAGACATCTCTTCATCCCATGCCCCACTGCAGCGCACACCCAACGCTTTGGAAATGGCAAGACTAATGTTGACATTTGGATGTGTGGCACTGTGGCAGAAAGTGGGAATATCATGTGATGATGTCAGATTTCACGGCCACCATGTTTTTATGCTCCAGGTCTATTGGAGTGAGGGGTATATATATATATATAGATAGATAGATATATATCTTTTGTAACGGAGGATTTATTGGAAAAACAAGACATTGTTTCTGTGAATTATCATGTAATTCGACATGATCTATGCATATTGTAATTAATTAATATATAATTTCCCTGCTTGACAATGTTAAATTAACGTAAAGGCAGGGTGGGCGATCTTGAGAAACTAGCAAGAGTAACATTACACTGCATTTTTAAAAATGATCCAGCTGAAATCCGAGCCCAGTGTTGCCAACTCTCTTCCAATGAAAGGAGCTAGCAGCACTAGCTGCTAACTAGCACCGAAAGTCCCTAAATCTAGATAGAAACTCGCCAAGTCTGCAACACTGACGGTCCGTCACTTCTAAAGCCACTCCCCCCAAATTTTCATTACGAACATAAACATATCATAATAAACACAAACAACGAACATGGCTATTGTTAGTACTCACAGCTGTCAAGCTAGCAGCTTGTGGATGTGCAATGAGTGCACACAGGCAGGTAGCCTGTCCAATCATTACATTCAGGCCGAATGAAATGATTGGACAGGTTTATTACAGTCCCCTGACAGACACAGATACTGGATTTTTTTCTTTTTTTTTTGTCAGAGCGTTTAACTTATGATTGCTGTCGGGATGTAATGAGAATTTGAACTAATATAACAAAAAGAAATTCTAAAATCTTTTACCAACCCTGCCTTTAATTCTATCTTTTTTCCACCAGTACATCAAAGACTTCTACAATGAGACGCTGGTTGAAAGTTACGACTTTTCCGCGGATGAGGAGCTCCTCACTGTCTTGTACTCCCTCACCGTGTCGATCTTTGCCATCGGTGGGATGATTGGGGCCCTGTTGGTGGGCAGACTCGTAACCAAATATGGAAGGTTTGTGTGTGTGTGTGTGTGTGTGTGTGTGGACGTGTTTTGTGAAATACCATCAGCCTGTGTTTTTGACAGTTACATACTCTCATACCTCTTTATTCAACATTCTCCAACAGGAAAGGGACGCTGGTGAAATCCACTGTGCTGGTGTTTATAGGAGGAGCTCTTATGGGCTTCAGCAGAGCATGCAGGATGCCTGGGATGGTCATCATTGGTCGCTTTATCATAGGAGTACACTCAGGTAGCCCCACCTGTTTCCTGAATGAGTTGTCACATTCATCCTCGACATAAAGCAGAAGCAATTTAAATGCAAGAAGTGACATTTTTTTGCAGATGGATAGCACAAAGCTACAATAGCATATTACAGAGACAAATTAGTAGTTTTTTATACTATGCGGGTACATACAGTACATGAAATTACACTTCTGGATTTAACCCATCCTAGGAAGTTAGGATGCAGTGGGCTGCTGTTAAGCGCCCGGGGGGCAACTAGGGGTTCAGTGTCTCGCCCAAGGACACTTTGACATGCAGACAGTAGGAGACGGGGATCAAACCGCCAACCTTCTGGTTAAAGGACGACCCGTTCAACCTACTAAGTTACAGCCGCCCCATGTCTGACATTAAGAAATATTACATAATTGAAACTAAAAGCTAAAAGAGTGATTAATTGGTTTTCATGGAAATTAAACAAACATGTTAATTGTGCTAATCTTGGGCTGGTTTAGCCCGTGGTAATCCCTCTCTGTTTTTCCCGCAGGTATCTCTCTCAGTGTGGTGCCGATGTACCTCGGCGAGATCGCCCCCAAGAACCTGCGAGGCTTCCTGGGACTCGTTCCCAGTATTCACATTTGTCTTGGAGTCTTCATCGCTCAGGTCCTGGGACTCCATGAACTGATGGGAAAGGTACTAACATTGTAGCGTTCAAACGCTAGACTGGTCTACTGTCGTGTGGGTGGCTGGGTAACACTTTGAAGGAAATGTCTCAAGTTTGTTTTGAAGAGCAACAGGCTTTGAAGCAAATCTTCGTAGTGGCCAAACGACGGTACTACAACTTCTGTGTCCGTCACGTGATGCCATCGGGCCCAAAAAGACTTTTTCCCATAGACTTACATTGGGAAAGAGACGTCTGTAACTCAACAGATAATTTTTTTTGAGGAAAATAAACTTCCCAGTATGAACACTTGAATAGTCCTCATTTAAATCATTAGGTCCTAAAAGTTGTAAAATGCACTAATAGCTGAATCCAGAGTTATTTCCCTTCCTCCGTTCATGTGAATGAGACCCAGACCGAGGCTGGAGCGAGGGCTGGGAGGTGGAGCTAAAGGAAACGCTACTGCGCCTGCTCTGTAGTGCCCAATGGATGCGGAAGATCGCCGGATGATCCGGGTACTTTATCACTCGGCAGCCGGGCCATTTTGGCTTCATGCGCCACTGAGGAACTCTCATAAGAATGAACGGTAGCCTGCCTCCAACGCTGTATCTAGTTCTCTTTATACTGTACATCTATACTTTATGAGTTACACTCTCTCTTGACTAATGCTCTACCAGTGCAAGTGTGAACAGATTCATCTTTAATCTGTCATGTTATTGTTGGATAGTATTGATTTCTGGTAGTGAATTTGAGGCATATGCATTAGCTCAGGCAGCTAGTCCTGTCTTCTATCCTCCATCTATCCTGATTTTGCATCAGAAATACACATCAGATGCTTTTTTACTTTCCACACAGACCTGAGCTTGAAACTATTTTAAGTACACAATAATATCACATTCACGTATCACTTATAAGCATGAATAAGTTGCCTGATACAGCGTGTGAACACACTGTTATGCTATAATTAGATGCCATTTATACGGTATAACGTGTCCAGCTGGCCGGTAGTTTTCCTCCTCCTCCAACTCGTGTTTTTCTTCCTGTATCTGGTAGAACTGAATTCTTCCATCTGCTCAGTTCTGTCTGATACAGTAGAGGGGGGGATTGCTGATGTGTGGAACAGTTGTACGATGACTTAATTTTTTATTTCTTGCCATGCTTTTTGGTTCATCTCATCTCACTTGTCATGTTTTGTTTTCTCACAGGAAGAGCACTGGCCTCTGCTCCTGTCCCTGGTGGTGTTCCCTACCATCGTCCAGCTGATGCTGTTGCCATGGTTTCCAGAGAGTCCACGGTACCTGTTGATAGAGAAGGGAAATATTCACGCCACCATCGCAGGTTAGGAAGTGGGCTCTTCGTTTTCTGTTTGATTATATGGAATAAAGACTGTGTCATCATTTATCTGAACAACCTGCAGTTCTTGACATCATGTCTGATAAACGTAATTCACTGTACTGGGATGACTGGACTTGTTCATGTCACCCTTTTATCCTCTTGAATGTCAGGATTGTTTTTTCTGCAGGCTGGTAAAAGCTTTTCTTTTCCATCCTGTAGCCCTTAAGTGGTACCGTCCTAAAGGAAACATCCAGGCGGAGGTTGACGAGATGCAGGAGGAACAGCGCTCTCTGTCCTCCATCCAGACCCTCTCTGTGCGCGGCCTGCTCATGGACCACTGTGTCCGCTGGCAGGTCATCACCATCGTGGTGGTCAACATCGGCATGCAGCTGTCTGGCATCGATGCGGTAAGAGTGAACATCATCGTGGGCCTGTTGTCCTTCTCTGTCTTTGTGTGCAAAGACTGTGCAGTTATTATACGAGAGTGAGAGCTCATATTGCTACAGTTCCCAGCTGTGCTTCCACCCGTCTGCACCTCCTCCTGTCCATACATCACAGACCCACATGCAGCCATTGAGTGACTAAGCAGGGGGGCAACAGGACCACGCCTCATTATCTCCTGGTCCTCTCTGTTAGTGCTCCCCCACATGAGAAGGTCCACCCGTCCACACACAAAGTCAGACATCATCTTTATACTCATTGCTCCATGTGGATGGCAGCTCTATGCATGCTGGCTCACATGCTAGTACCATTTCCCAGCAGGGGTGCACCCCACTGGGCCCCACTGTCCCAGGAACACGGGAAGACTTGAAACATCCAGATGAATCCATGTGTCCAAACGCTGTGTGCAATAAATCTGTGACACAAAAAATGAGAGAGTTTAATGTGAAGATGTGCTTGTTGTTCCGACAATCTTGGGCATTTCTAATTTTATTAATACAAACCACATCTTTGGCACAGGGAGATGTTACCAAATTATGTCAGCAAGAAAAGAAAGATCAGATTATTTCAACACTGATTTTGTGTTAGAGTTGTTATGGGGATCTACAAGGACAGAATCTTGAAAGAACTATTTTTCCTACATCACCATTTGCCCATACATCAATCTTTATTCTATATATATGCTATGTGTGTGTGTTTGTGTGTGTGTGTGGCGAGGAGCTAAATGATCTAGGAAGACTTCAGAGTTCAGAGGATTCAGATTAGACAGTTCAGACAGGTGCAGAGTGCGTTTAAGGTGCCTCCCTTTGGCTGTGTAATTGAGAGAAGACCTTGCTGTGCACCCAGATGCACCAGAGGGACTGCAGCAGTCAGCTGGTCCAGGAACAGCTTAGGTATGGCCTGGAAGAGCTGGAGGAAGTCTCAGAGGGGAATAACGCAGTGCTGCTCTGCTTACAGTGCTGATCTAGGATATGACCCTGGATGGATGGATGGATGGATGGATGGATGGATGGATGGATGGATGGATGGATGGATGGATGGATGGAATAAAAGAAAATAATTATTCCTAACATATGGTATATGGCTGTAAATACTCCTTAAGTCCTTAGAGTCACCAGTATTTTATTGGTTGAGCAGCGGCTAGCTCTTTTGTGAAAGAACTTATATATCTAATCTGATAGCAATAACACAGGATTTCTGTTTTTAGAGTAGATTTAATTTCAGTCAGGAAGAATTTCAGCTCATTAGTAAATTAATTTAATTTAATTTTTCAAGTCAAAAAAATATAACAGGTTCCAATCCTTTAACTTTTTCAATAGTTTGTGCTTGTGTATGTTTTCTGCTTTGATGTATGCATACTTCAGTTCTGCAATGGTGATGAAATAGCATACGTATGGTTACTAAATCAACAAGACAGCATTTAACCGCACCAATCACGATCTTGTCCACACCTCATCAATGATGGATGTTGCATCAGCAAAGTGTGATTAATGAGAATACACAAATTAATTTCAAGGGGAGCACTTGTCAGGAGTCCATACTGATGAAACGCCGTATCTCAAATGCATGAGTGATGGTCGGCGTGATGATAATGATCACTATGATGAATCACGTGGAAACGCCAAATAAGCAGAGTGACTTTTTGGCTCCTTGTGAAAAAAAAAAAGACAAACTTTGAGTTTCAAAGCATCTGTGTGTGTGTGTGTGTGTGTGTGTGTGTGTGTGTGTGTGTGTGTGTGTGTATATGTGTGTGTGTGTGTGTGTGTGTGTGTGGTCTGACATATTCATCATATTAATAAACTTCATGTCACTGTCAATTTCAGATCTGGTTCTACACAAATGACATTTTTAAGAACGCAGGAATCCCAGAACCTTATATTCAGTACACAACGGTGGGAACCGGTGCCATCGAGGTCATCTCTGGGATGCTGGGGGTGAGTAGACATTATCACACGTTAAACCACTGACATGACATATTATATTATCATATGACACTATTTTATATGGTGCGTAGGCAGTCAGTCAATTAGTGGATCCAATTTGGGGATTTGTTGCTTCTTCTCCATTTTATATAATTATAAATCAAATATTTTTTGGATTTGTTTAGACAAAACAAGTAATTTGCCGACGTCACCTTTGGCTCTCTGAACATGCGATGAGTGTTTTTGTAGACTTGACAGTTAATCAATTAATTAATTAATTAATTAATCAATCATGAATTCATTCATTCATGATTAAAATAGCCATCAGTTGCAGTCACTATATCCTGACAGTAGTGCATGAGACAGGTAATCTGAAAAAAAAAACATGTGCCTCTGTGTCCTCCAGTGCTCCTAATGGCATCTGCAAGATTTCACAGGCTGAAAGAAAACAACCAATCAGAGCTGAGCTAGGGCCTTGCCGTCTCTGAGCAGCTGTCAATCACTCACAAACTCCGATCAGACGGTCAAACTAGGCAACGCTGATCAAATATGAATCAATATTCTGTTACTGTAATGCCTATTTCTCTCCTCAAATGTTTTCAGAAACATCTTGTAGTGTACTGTTTAGCTGTGAAATGAGAAAGTTTGTGACCCGGTAGCCATGTTGAGATCAGTTGAGGAAATACGAAGCACCGCCCACCAGACGGAGCAATCTTTTTCATTTTACAGCCTCCGTTGAATGGACAGCCAATAGGAACGCTGTCTCTCTGAAATGACCTGTGATTGGCCAAAGTGTCCCATCACAGGCTAGATTTTTTTAAAGCCTGAAAACAGAGCCATGAGGAGGTGCAGAAGTCTAGTTTTCTCTCAGAACACTTGAATTACAATATGCTGAAATGTTATTATGGAATTGTTGCCCAATGATGCCAAAAACATTCTGCCTACTGCAGGTTTAAGTCGATACAAATTTGTTAACACACGGCCAAAAAGTCAAAAGTATGCTCTTTTATGTTGGTGTAGTTAACCTGCTGCTGACCACAGGGCTTCTCTGCGCCAGCTGCTGACATACTCATTCGCCTCTACGCAAATCCCTCACATTCCACAAATGAGTGCAGAGCTGACTGGAGCGTCTCTGCCCTGCAGACAATCCACCCCAGCCCCTGCCCTCCTAATGAGGCCCTTTAATTAGTCGTTAAACATGGGGACCGGCCAGTGCTGTTTTTGCCCCCGCTCTCTCTGATCAATAGCCATGACATTTCTGTTCTCAACTCCTCTAATTACATTTTGGATGGGGGTAGAGAGAGAAAGATGGAGTTTTCATTCTGCTGCTGATCCAATTTAGCAGCAGTATAAAATATCACGCATACGAACAAACAACATAAAAACTCACTGACCTTAAAGATGAATAATACAGCGCATAATGTAGTGCAATCCAATGAAAAAGCTGTGCAATACTTTCCAAGTTTTTTGTGTTGACTCGACCCTGGTTCGTGACGGCCTTGCATTGGATTGCATTATACTGAAATGTGTTTCCAATACTTTCTCACCCAAGTTTACACCAATGGGAAATGTTAAACACCTTCATATACAAGGCGATCCATCACAACGCCGGCAAGTACTACAGCCCGTCAGGTCACTGACTATATACACATATACGGAGAGTTAACAAACGTGGACACAGATGCTGTTGAAAGGGTTAGCTATTGATTTGTGTTCGTTTCATCCGTTCCTATGGAGTTCCCTGTTTGTGTACATGTGTGTGTTAACAGCGCGCCGTGGCCCCCGGCTGCTGAGCTCCCCGTGTCATCAATTACACATGCAGCCACCTCCAAGATCGGTAACATCCATCCTGGCCCGAGCCCCGCCTCTCTGATGGCGTATCATAGCAACAAGAACTCTGGGGGGATACAGCTGAGGGGCGGGTCTCCGGCCTTGTGTCACGATCGCGAGGGTGTAGATGATCCATCTGTGGTCTGTGTTGTAGCAGCGCCATTGGACTCACTACCTCGTTCATCAATGCAGGTACAAACATCCAATTTACTACCTCAAAAATGAGCTTCAGTGGGAAGCATTAGCATCAAGTTAATGGTGACTCTCCTTATTGCTTCTGACAACGTACACCAAGGCACAATCAACCTCCGCAATGACCACATCTCTCTTTGCATTACATCACTCCCCTCGTGTGCCTCTGAAGTAATAATCACGTCTCCATAAAGCAAAGAGGAGTGGGATCAATTACTGTATCATCTTACAGTGGGACACACACCACACCACCACCTCGGAGTTTTATACATGCTGGTGGTAACCGGCTCCTGACCTCAGCCTGACTAAACGCCCTGAGCTGCTGCCAGCGCTGCAGCTAAAGCACAGCTGGAATAACAAGCCGTGCGCTGCCAATGACACAGTCGTCAAAGAGAATGCATGGTGGAAGCGCAGCAAAGTTAAGAAGACTTCAATATGCGGTGATAAAAAAAATAAAATGATGTGTGGAGACTAAAGTGTTTATGGTCCATTTCACTGCAGTTCAGATGACTGGTCTGGAGATCTTTCAGAACGTGAATTGGAATTGACAGAAACATTACACCGACACGTCCGCCGACTCTTTCTCACAGTCGTTTTTCCATCCTCATGTCTTCCACTGGTCCAGTGATTACAGGGAGGCAGAGGCACCATATGGCTGCATGCTGCTGCAGCTACCACTGGGACGGAGCAGCTGGCCAGCCTCTGCTGCCCCCCCACCCCACACTGACTGAACACAGCAAGAAGTGGGTTGCAACTTTGTACATGTAGCAATTTAACATTAAACTGTTATGAGCATGATGACAATAAAAAGAGCAAGACCATAAGCGATAAGACCGGCAGATTACAACTAGGTTTCATATTCTGTGCAACCAGTTTTGAGAGGAAATTTGCAATACTTATGCAACGTATCCTCATACAACTCGTATGATATCTTACGAAACGTTATTCCTCATTTTTCGTGCGTTTTCCTACAAATGTCCAGCAACACGTGTCAATTTCCGCTCGTTAAATGCATACAGTCTTTTCAAAATAAACTTCCGTCTTCACAGGAAACAACTTGGTTAGGTTTAGGCCACTAAATTACTTAGTTAGGTTTAGGAAAAGATTGTGGTTTGAGTTTAAATACCTACGCTTGAAATATTCAGGTTTAGGCAACAAAACCAGGGTTTCCGCCAGTGTATTGGCGGCCCGCCAGGACTAAGTTGACTCCCCACCGGGCTTAGTCATTGGGGATTTGTGTATTTTTAAGATGTTTTTTAAACTAAAATGTGTTATTCAGGTAGCAAACTCCTTTAAAGGGACTGTTTGTAACTTTTTATTCGTATAAATGTAGCGGGTCACCACACATGCGCGCTCGAATATGCGCGTTCGTGTGTGGCCGCTGCCTCTCCTCTGCCTGCCTGCCTTCACTCAGAGTGCACGCGCGTTCTCGTTCAGCTCGCTCCACCTCTAGACGAGAACGCGCGCTCACTCCACACTGCAGAACGGTTAGTTTAGCGCGAGCTCGACGCTGACTTTTGTTGATTTCACAACCACAGGTGTCGCTGTTAACAAGCTTTTCTGAAAGTTACAAATAGTCCCTTTAAGGAATAACTCAGTGCGTAGGTTGTGTGCTTAACGTTAGCGAGTGTCAGTGTGTGTGGTCGAGAGAAAGAGAGAGAGAGAAAGGAAACGAAAGAAAAAGAAAGATCGTGTTTTGGGTTGAAAAAAAACTTTGGATGTGGCGTCACTTAAGTACGGAAATTACGTGACAAATAAATCAATGTCTCCTTGGCGAAAGTCTGGCGTTTTTTGACCCACCCATCCACTGACCTGCTCCTTACACGCCGTTTGTCGCTCTTTATACTTCCTGGTTCACAATTACATGGATTACATTGAAGTTCATTTCATGGGGTATATACAAATTACAGTGCATTACTTTTCGTAGGTATAGCTATGAACGGTGTATGAGAACAGTCGGACGCATGACACATGACATGACAGCTGTTGGTCCGGTTCAAACAAGAAAAATAACTACTGTTCTTCTTCTACTGTTACACAATCCAGTTCATATGGCAGAAGGGAGAAGGATGAGGCGCAAGTTGCAACATACATCTTTGCAAGAAAAAGCACTAAACTTTATGGGGAATGTGGTCTGAGTTTACGAGCACAACAAAATATCATGTTGTGAGAAAGAAGCTACCAGTCATCCTTGCAATGGATTAAAATTTCTGTTTTCTTTCTCTTTCAGTTTTCTTCTCAAAACAGGCTGGGACATAATGGACTGATAAACATCAGGTGGAAACAGATTTGCTTACAATAATTATATTTCTTTGTCCATTTCATCTTTTACGTTGCTTACTTTGAAATCTGAGAAGAAAATAAAGGTTTGAAAACTGAAAACAAAAAAGGAGGTATAGGCTACGGGACACGTAGTAGTAGTGCATGCTGTATATCTACATTTACACATTACAAATCCACAAACAGTGCAACAAACTTGCTAAGCAGAGGTGTAGAAACAGCTTATAACATCACAAATCTATAATTCTCACCATGAATATAGGCTGGTGAAGCGAGCGTTTCTCTACCTTTCAGCACTTATATAGCCCACCTCAACAATTACATCAACTTCAGCAATACAACTAGCAATAAAGCCCTCGTAAAGAATATATTACAGTGAGGCCTGTGTATCCTGAAACGCTCCCACCTTGCCCTGTATTATGTTATAATCTCAAAGTGGAAAGATTGCTCTTAGCAGAGCAGCGCGTGTCCCCGCTCAATAGAAAGCATCATAAGCAGCAAGTGAAAAACCTGCCCTACCTGAGGCCAGATATTAAAGCTCTGATTGTTCGGGGGATGACAAATACAACTTTCCTAAGAGTACTTATTCAGCTGAGGAGGCATTTTCCTGGGAAAAGAGCCAAAGGAAGGATCTTACCTTCACCCGATCTTGTCCAAAAAAGACTGTTTGTTTCTGTGAGGTGTGGGAATACAGGCAGAGATCAGGCGGTTTTTCCTGCCTCCTCAGCAAGTCTGAACCAGTATGGGACACTTGCTGGTGCCTGGGAGTATGTACAAGCATCCGTACACATGAAAATGCCTGCTCATTTGTCACAGTGTTACAGTGGGAAGGGCCATGATCCCATCGCTGCCACCTTCACAGGAGTCAAAACACCAAAATCAGAGGGGTGATGTGGGACGGGAGGGAGAGCTATAATTCACAGCTGAACAATGGCTCTTTGAGGATATCTCCTTTTGTTAAGTTGTGTCAAAGGGTTGGGAACATACCATTCCTTGAAAATGGAAGTGGTGGCTTGGGATCAGAGCGCACATCTGTTGTTTGTACAGCTATTTTTTTCCCAGAGTCCTGAGGAGTGGAAGAGAAAAAAGGGGCCTTGAAAGCGCTCTCCAAGAGCCTTAACAGTAGATGGAAGTGATGGAAGATCAAAGAATAAGCTGTCAGATAAGGAATTGAACATGTGAACACTGAAACTGAAGCTGGGCCGCGCAGCATGAAGGCAGAAACTGGCAGCGAGTGTGAATGATGACATCAGACCACCCACAATGCAACTGAGCAGGTCCAACCACATAGGTAGCATTCAGAGAGTGCGTTTCTCTTCGTACGCACGTCATCCCGCCTGTTTCACTCTGCCAAACTGGCCTCCTTTTTACATCCAAGTTAATAAAACTGTTTCTTGTTCTATTCCCCAGAGGTCATACATATAAACAGAAGTATATTAAGGCCGCGCCATATTTAGGTTCTTATTTAGGTTGCAAAACAAAAACCTAGTTTATTGATAGACGCTGACAAAATCATGTTTGTCGAATCAGCCGGCGGGGCTGATGAATGCAAAGCTATCAGCACAGTAAAAAACAATCCATCACGGCCTCAGAAGACAAAGCAGAAACGTCAGACAGACTTGAGCGATAGAGCGCGAGTGAACGGACGACAAGAGAAGACCAAGAGGAAAAAACTAGGGTAGATAAAAGAGAAGGTGGATGGGAGGGAGGGAGGGAGAGTGATTATGCATAGGACACAGGTAGTGTCAGACGAGAAACACACACCAAGTCACCATCTGCCTGCCGCAGTGGTGTGTTACTGCGTTGTGTCCTCGGATAACCTCCCTCTCTAATTGAGCGGTGAGGGCCTGATGGAGCAGCACTTTATCAGCCCATCAGTCACACATAAAACAATGCAATCCAAAACTATCAATGAGCCACTAAAGAGGAACACAAAGGCTTAGTATCAGGAGCTCGGCGTCCTCTAAATCAGTGATTCTCAAAGTGAATTCTGTCAGGGGGTCCGCAAAATAATTTGAGTATAAATTAAAAAAATTGTGCCGAGACCATTTGTGCCAATAAAACAAGCATATTGTATCCATTACTCTCATCCACGTTAGCTTTGGACCAATAGAAACTCTGATATGATTGTGACACACAGCAATAAGTTCATTATCTTTAAGTTGAAGTACTGAAAATAGGCTTTAGACTGGTCATTTTAAGTACCTGGATTTATTAGGACTATACTGGTCTTGCTACTGTTCATTTTTCTGAAAGCATTTAGGATTAATTACTTGAAATGTAGAGCTATAAATGCTGTCAAGTTGAGTCCAAATGCAATTTCAATAAAATGACCCTCTGTTTAAAAGGTATATAAGCGGTATTAACATTCAATAACATGTGAGACTAATAAAGGATTGTCTCATCTTATCTTAACATGATTCAAATTGAAATGTGTTTCTGTTTATCACTGTGATACAGGTCTGAAGTAGTTTTTAGGTTGAAAAGTTTTAGAACTAGAATGGCACTTGGAGAACGCAGTCCTCTGCCAAGCTGCCTGAGTACGATTGCCCGGGGTTATTAAAGAAAATTCCCGAAGCCAGATCATGAGCTGGATCACCATCAAAATCTGATGGATTGTTCATTGTGCCACACCCCACCCCTCCAAATAATTTCATTCAAATCCATCACTGACTTTTGTAGTAATCCTCCAAACCAATAAACCAACGTCGGTGAAAACATAACCTCCTTCCTGCACGATTTTGAAAAAATATCTAATTGTGATTATTTTGACTGACTTTGCAATTGCAACATAATTTGCATGGGAGTAGCAAATGTTAGCATATTTAAACACTAAAATAAGATGGTGAACATAGTGGACATTGTACCTGTAAACTTCAAAGCTCAAAGCTCCAGTCACTCTTCACACTGCACGTTATTCTACAGGCCTACACAAAACAGCACCAAAAACAGGTAGGATGACACATAAGAAACTACTATATTAATCTATCTGTACAACCGGTTAGTAAGTGAGTCTGAAAGTATGGAAATTAACACCAAAAATCTGCCCATTCATCTCCTTCTGTCAGGGTTAAACGTCTTGCTCAAGGGTACCACGGCTGCAGTCTGAAGCAGCCAAGTACATTATTCATCCACTTCCCTGCAGCCTTCCAGCCAGTTCTGACAGTCTGACCGCCAGCTTGCTTTTACAACTGCTAGTCTCCTGCCTCCTCAGGTGTGATATGAACTCGACTGAAATATAATATTTAAAGGGCGGTCTGCTGATATGAGGTGTCTCGGCCGAGCAGCTCAACAAGCTCGCTAACAGAGTGGCTGACGTATTGCTGGCTGACTGTCGGCAGAACCGGGGTCCAGGTCCCGGAGGGGGGGGAGGAATGCTCGGCATATGGTTGTGATTAAAATAGGGGCAGCAGAGCACGGCGTTTACATTAGCATGCTGCCTGAGGGGCTGAGGAGCTTTATGAAGGGCCGTGCCAGTCACGCTGCTCACTCTGCCATGCTCACAGTTTACAGAGGCACAACTGAAAGTTGAGATATGAAGCGGGAGGAGTGTATTCTTCTACCTGTCTGCTGTATTGAGCAAAGCTGATTCCTTTTGAAATGACTGGCATCAAGTTTGGACGTCTCTTTCACTGCTAGATCTCAGTGTAATGAAGTGCCGGTACAGAAGAGCTGACATGACAAGTTGCAAAAAAGAAATACAAAAAAGAAATTCTCTCTCTATGCCATGTCCCTCTGTTAACGTCACGCAAGTGTGTCTATCTGCCATTTAAAGCATGCTTTCATTCTGTTGTTTATAACTGGTTTACCACATGTAAAAAAAGGACGTATGCCGTTCTTTAATGAGCATTTAAATTCACTTAAGGTTAGTGAATAATTAATAAATAAATAAAGATTTTGTTGATTCATGTTGTACAAAAAAAGAAAACATGAATTTGTATCTCGTCCTCTGAACATGGTTAGAGAGAGGGAGAGATGGATGAGGAGGAGGAGGATTTGTTTGAGTGTGTTTACCCTCCTCCTCTTCAAGCAGTGGGAGGGAGTCATTATTACAGATGAGCACCTGCAGCTGACACAATTGAGCATTCAGAATATCCATCACACACACACACACAGAGAGAGATCACGCTCACAAACAAAGGGATTACAGCAAAAATCCTGCCTCAGACACACTCTTATACTGTATATCGTCAATCTGTGATGTTCGCTGGTCTGTAATTTTTGTTTTGTGATGAAGTTTTACCAAGTTTTCCTGCAGCCAGCCACATCTACTTGTACTTAAGTCAGGGAGACACGGTGTTAGTTTTACATGTAGACACAACAAGAACAGGAAGAATGGCTTTATATGACCGAGAGCGGGAGTTTTTCCAAAATATGCTTGGGAGGTTTTGAGAAATTCATGCTGCTGACACACAAGCGATTTGGCATTTCTGAGTGTTTTAAGAATAAACCTGCATGAACTATTAGTATAAGCAGTATTTTCCTGTTAATGGGAGGATGGGGAGGATGTTTCTGATGTTTAAAAGGGAGCTGTTCTGCTTTAGTTTTGCAGCGTTAAGGCCAGTTTGGTGCTACATTTCTCCTCTTTTAATATCAAATGTAATCAAATGTATCCCGTTTTTATTTTTGCCTAGGGATAACAACGTGAGGAAATATTGTGCAGTGGTTACTCTAGTGTTTGTAAAAGTTGCAGATTTTCCTTCTAAAAGCAAACCGGAAGAACATATTTTGAAGTAATTGTGATGAAGTCTCGCTGCGACTGTTTTAGACAAACGGGAGCTGACTTATGGGAGACACCAGTGACGCTTACTGTCGGTTATTTAGTGCGCTACATGCACCTATGGTATTATTTGGTAAAAAAAAATAAAGTGTACGTTGGGTGGCTCTACAGGTAAATTTTATAAGACATGGCAGCCATTTCTGACATGTATGAAAACCCTAAAACTGTGTAAATTGGCTATAGACAACTGTGACTAATATGCATCTCTACTTGTCTTTGTGACTGTGTGTATTTATGTTTATATTATCTTTTTTTGCTGATTCTTTATGTATGTTTGAAAATGTATGTGCATATGTGTATTATTATTATTATTATTATTATTATTATTATTTTACCCATACTGTGGTTTAGATAATTCTGCTCTACATTCTAATTTTTATTTATTATTTTTATTTATTTATGTTTTAATTCTAGTCTTTATTAATTTTGAAAATGTTGTCTTGTTTTCTACTGAATGGATTGTTGTTTAAGTTATGTTGTTGATGAAAAAGAAAAATACAGATGTTGGGGAGTAGTAAGTTGTATAAAGCCTTTTTTTGTTCCAGAGGGAGTCGAAGTCACTTGATATGAAGACTACAAATTTTAAAAAAAAAAATGAAAGGAATCTGGGGGTGTGGAGAGTAGCCCGCTCCTCATCTTTGCTAGAGGCTAGCGGATTTCCGACTTTACAGTCAGCTGTCAGGTTGGATTGTGGATAATGATAGACTCCAGGTTTTGAAATGTTTTGGTTTTAAAATGCTCTTTTAAAGCAGGACATGCCTAGCAGCTGCTTTGCTTTCGGGTCTCCTCAGGGGCTGATCACAGCGAGACGCGTGGCCAGCAAAACCATTGTTTTCCTTTGGTATGGCGCCCCTGCTGTGCGCTCCTCTCTTGTGCGTTTTTCTAGTATTTTTTAGATGCGCATAAAGGTTTGAATATTCTCAGTTTTTCAGCGATTGGCACAGAGTCACACTGCTCGTCAATATAAAACTTGACCTAGGCAGCCAATCAAATTAAGCAAGAGGCGGGCTTTAAAACATTACCACTTCCTTCCTGTTTTGATGCCGGTTATCTCATGTCGTGATAGTTTCATGTAGACTACTGTCTTTGAATGAGTTAATCACATTTGATCGCCCGGTTGCAAGCACACGGTCCCGCTCCACAGCCCCTAAAATACATTCTCCGAGTGTAACTGCCATAACTAGTACTAAATATGGAATAAAACTAGACCTTGCTCTTGAACTCTGAGGAAGTGATACCCAAACTTGACATTCAGAGTGGATAATCGGGTATATCAGGAAGTTTTTTTTCATCCCTTGAACTCATTCCAAGCCATTTAATAGCAAAACAACCTTCCCCACTTTGTGTATTTTCCCACATAATACAGTTAAATTGAAAAGTAGCCCTATATCAAAATCAATGAAGCCAATCCAATTTAGACGTTTGACAGCTCTGAATTAAGACGGACCAGCCTGCAGCAGCTTTCTTTTCGTGGTTTTCCTCTGGTGTATTGTATAATATCCACACAGAGAGAGGAGCTTCAGTCTGTAACTGTTGTGGCAGAGGGCTTGGACAGAATTTGGATTCCAGCTCATTATCCAAAAGTATGAACAAAATTGCAGTTTTCAACAAACAGCTCCGGGGCACATTCTTGCATATTAGCTCAGGACAGTTTCAACTTTCTATGCAAATCATGGTAACATTTTTAACATTCTAGTTGTAGGTACTTTAAAAAAAGTAATATACTGTAAGTACATTACCATTTGGCATAACTTTTTCCTGTAATGTATGCACACCTGAGTGGATGGAATCACAGCACACATAATCTCTCACCCACTGCCACTCCTATCCATTATTAGCATATTGCTACTACCCACAGAGCAGATTGCTGCAAATTGAAAGGCATGATGGAATTTATAGAGAAGAATGCAACCACAACAACAACAAACTTCGCCCAAAAACAGGAAATGAGAGTGATTTGTGGCCGCTGATTATTGGCACAGTCCACTTTGGACTGATTAGACACTGGGACTGGCCGGGCACGACCATTCCTCCTGATATGAAATATGGAGATGATATCTGTGACCTTCTGTTGGAGGATCCCGACAGCTTAATGACTCAGTTAGCGATGTTTGACAAACACACACACTCACGAAGACACAAACATGGAATATAAACCGCCCCATCCACCTCTACATTACTGCCGTCTAATATAAAAAACACATTACAACAATTTTAGTGTTTTTTCTGAGTTTAAGTAAAGCAAATTTATTGTGCCATTTATGAATACCTCCACTGGTTAATTATTAGAGCTGTCCTGAATACCGTTTTTTTGGGCTTCGAAGCTTCAGTGAGAAATATTCAAAAGGTATTCGAAGCTTTGCGGCGCAGCAGACGGACACGTCTGTCTCCCCCGATTCAGTGCCGCTGCAGCACTACTACACACTTCTACACACAACAAACAGCGATATCCATCTGAGAATACTAATAATAATGAATAATTACATACTTTTATATAAAAAAAAATGGGATGTCAATCGATTAAAATATTTAATCACGATTAATTGCATGATTGTCCATAGTTAATCATGATTAATGGCAAATTAATCACACATTTTTATCTGTTCAAAATGTACCTTAAAAGGGAGATTTGTCAAGTATTTAACACTCTTATCAACATGGGCAAATATGCTTGTTTTATTCAAATGTATATATATATTTATTATTGGAAATCAATTACCAACACAAAACAATGACAGATATTGTCCAGATACCCTCACAGATGCCCATTTTCATTCACATATCTTGAGGTCAGAGGTCAAGGAATCCCTTTGAAAAAGGCCATGACAGTTTTTCCTCGCCAGAATTTAGCAAGTTTGGAGCGTTATTTAGCCTCCTTCGCGAAAAGCTACTATGACAATGGATTAGTTAGGTTTTCTAGTTTCATATGATACCAGTACCTTCAGTCTCGCTTTAAAACTGAGCCCACTACAACCTAAAAAAATGCAAGATTCGTTAAACTTTGACAGCCCTAATAAAAACCTGCAAGTCATGATTTAAAAAAAAAAAAAATTCCAAAAAAATAAATAATAATAATAATAATAATAATAATAATAACAATAATAATAATAATTCAAAACCACCAAACTGAGTCAATAATAACACCAAGCTGTCAACTGTCTCAACCTCCTCCCCCAGTATTACCACTGCCATCATCCACCCATCCGTGGCCTTGCTTTGGCCTCGTTCCCATTCATGGTTCACCTGCTGTGTGTCAGAAAAACGTGACAGCACCACTAGAACAGTGTCAACACAGCCGCTGTTTAGTGTGGGAACGCAAAGAAAGACAGGCACCCAGCGCCCAGAGAGGAGGGGCAGGACGTGACACTAACCCAGGACAGAATGACACGCCTCGGGGCAAATGCCCAGGGGGTGGCGGATTTTCCTTTACCCACTGGGAGAAGAAGTGTGAAGGAGAAATGAGAGAGAGGAGTTTAAGAAGGAAAAAGGATTGAAGCAGGAGAACAGCAGTAGCATTAGACAGGGTCTATCCTCATGTGATGTAATTGGATTCCTGGCAATATGGGCTTGAGGGAAAAGGATGGAGGACAGGAGGAGGTGAATGAACAGAGAGAGAATAAGGAAGATGAGAGAGGGAGGAGGAGGGGTGCAGAGCGACAGGGAAGAGGATTGATTTCAGTTTGAACGCTGGAATGAGTCTCAGGGGAGCGGGGAAGAAGGGCTTGGTTGGTGCAAAAGCCCTGCCAGTTTTCTCCTCAGGGCTCCTTCGACTCCGTAAGGCCGCGTCAGGCCGACCACGGCCGCCAAAAGAAACTATACACGCCCAGATTTTATGACCCACAACGTTTTCTGTTCAATCAGTAAAGGAAAGAGAGAGATCCCCGGGGAGAGAAAACGAAAGAGAGTGGAATTAAGTTAAGATGGGTGTGAGCTAAAATGCTAATGAGAGCACAATGAGGTAATCTCTCCCTGTTCCTTCTGGTTCCCACGACTCAAGGCGGTGAAACGCTTGTTATTTTATTTTATACAAACATTTACATGCATATGAAAATATATTTGACCACAAAAGGAGAGGCCTGCCTGTGCTAACTCAGACTGCTGAGCAGAGTTTGGTTGCTCTGTGCAATTGAAGCCAAGCATGAAAACACAGACGATAACTTGTTATGTTCACGAGATCTTATTATAATACTGTTGTTTGCAATCTACACGTCATGTTAACGGTAACAGATGTTGTCAGTTAGCAGTTGGAGCAGCTGGAGAAAGACAACTTTGCCAGGTGAACAGCTCATCAAATGCTTTACAGTCATGATGCATTTCTCCATCTGTTAGAGCTCATCGTATCCCGTCAGCCAGGAATCTGAAGTATTTGTCTCAAATTTCAAAATAAAAGGTCTCTCATTTTAAAAAGGGACCGTATGTAAGTTTTTACACATATAAACAATTGTTTCTTATTGCCAATGTGTGAACAGGTTGTATCCTAACCTAAAAAATTAGACCTTGCGCGACTTTCTGGCTTTTCTCTATCAGCCTGTAGACTGCGATGTGAAGAACCCGGACAGTTTTTTCTGGGTAAATCCAAAGGATGTGACGTCATGCGCGTTCGCGAGTCCCTTTAATTTCATCTCCACTTACAGGGCAAACAGTGTCCAATCAAAGCTAACGTTCGGTTAGAAATGAAATCTTCAAACGCCAACAAACGACCAGCTCCCACCACAACTCAGACTGCGACACAAACTCCATGGAAGCACACAAAAAAAAAACAAAGTTATATCTAGTGAAGCCCGTCTTGCAAAACAGGTAAGTGACCAACATCTGGGGGAAAACTAGTGTTGTGGGAGTGTGTGTGTACATGGAAGTGAGCGATGAAGCAAGAGAGAGAGAGCGCGGCGAGTGTGTGAGAAAACGAGCGAGCAGCGCAGCAGAAGAGAGTTTAGCTTTGAGAAGATCAAGTGAATGTACAGTGGAAGTTGCAGTTTGTGCAAAAATAAATACTGCAGCTCCTCAAGACCAACGGAGGTTTCCCGTGTCTTGTTTCCCTGCTGCTGAGTGAAGTGACGGGGGTTAACTCGAGAGCAAGTAACGTTATCGACTTCGGCCCAGGAGACCAAAACAACAGTGTCTCCCCTGTCTGTTCCTTCTGACCACGGTCGGGAGGCTGAAGCAGGAAAAGTGAACACTAGAATCAACATCGGCCGGGCATTACTGCCAAGCGTGTGAAATGTATAGTGATATTGTGGTTTTAGCTGGCTGATGTTGCTGAAGTTAATCAACATGATGCCTGTCAATCACGTTCAGTCTCGTGTGTCGCCTCACTGTTTTGACCGATCACTCTTCGTAGTGCAAGCAACAGGACGCTGACTGCCGTTAGTTAACAAGCAATTTTTGATTCATACATTGATTGCCTTTAAACAAAGAACTTCTGTTACACAAGATGATGAACATCCGATGCCTCAATCAGACCTACATTGTCCTCTGGCTGTCATTCACTCCGCCACAAACTGAGTGATGGCTCTGCGGCGCTGAGCGCTCTTTCCACAGTCAGGTAGACTGAAATACCTCTCTGTACAGCTGGCGCTTAGCAGGGCAGAAACAAGTCAGAGAAACGGACCAGATGAGCAGGTAAACACACACACACACACTAAAAAAAACACATATCTAGCCTCTCTTCCTGTGTCTGCTCTAATTCATCTGAGTGTCAGGCAGATGGGAAATGTGTAGTAGGGTTGATGTGTGTGTGTGTGTGTATGTGTGTTTGTGCCTTCTAGCTGCCAGAAAGAGTGAGTGGAGGTTAAGCCAGGATCACAGTTTGGACGGGTGAGATTTTCCCCCACATTTAGTGGGCCATGTTTAGGCGCACGGCACTGAATACAAGTTGGTTACATTTCTATCTCGCAGAGGACACTGACACTATGAACTATGACCACATAATAGAAAGGATATCTGTACCAATTTATCCAGCATGACTAAATCTGTAGACAAAATAATCTTCCATTGAGAACAATGACATGTAGCCAAAGGCACATGTGTTAAGGCCGTTACACACTGGGGGCGTGACAAATAAACAACACAAAATGCATAATACTCACCTGTTAATATTAAATGTATAGGGCTTTTATTGTAAAAGTTAAGAACGGAAGGAGTGGATCTGCAGTGCGCTGCCTTTCTCAAGGTTGAAAGGAGTAATAAAGTGTGCCGTGTTGGATCGGACGACGGAGCCTCCATGTTGTTGTTTCATAAATACAGGTGCAACTCAACCCGCGCCGCACAACGTGATTGGTTGATGCCTTTATTCACAGTGCAGAAAAATTTTGCTTTTTCGCAGCGTAATAGTCGCGTTATGTGTGAAAGTATTCATGACAAAAACTATAATACTATAATATATGTACCAAAAAATGTTGATGTGCAAATTAATCACACAAAAAAATCGCCCCAAGTGTGTAAAGGCCTTCAATGACTTCAAATTATAGCTTTAGGTTGACATTTCATGAGCAAACAGTAGCTGAATACAGACCCACTGCTGACTCACATCCAACAAAGACACAATCGCCTGTGGGAAACAGTATCAAAATATAGAGCCGGTCTATGTTTAGAGCGACAATACAAAGTCACTTTTATGACCTTGTTTGTGCCTTTTGGCACACAATGATTTGCGCAACAGTAAAGAGCTGTATTTAGACCACACACAAGCATGTACGCCAACGCACACACATACAAACAGGGCCTGTGGTCAAGAGTCTGGATACTTAGAGAACAAAGCAATGCATTTTCCCTCTGCTCTCTTTTTACAATGTGGAGCAAAGCTATGACATCATTTGTTTAAAACTGTATTCACATATAACTACACTCCCGGCAACTATTTTCCTGTGGAAACATTAATGCTACTTTCCCATATTTCTCAGCTGCTACATAGAGTTTACATTAAGTACAGCCTATATATATATATATTTTTTTCCCATCTTTGTAAATTTACATACAGTAGTAGCTTCAGTGATAATTACACCTCACTGCTAAGGCTTGATAGAAATATTCCCACATGTATAATGACTGAAGTAAGTCCTCATCAGACAGTTTGCCATGCTAATCCCTTGGCCTTCTCTCTCCTGCGTGCCGTAGATTAGTAGAAGCCGGGACTGAAGAGCAGCCAGCCTATAGCTTATCTGGGAGGGCAAAGGTGCAGCGGAGCACTGATGAATCCACTTCCTTCCTGGTGAAACTACATGTTTCTATTCACAACGGAGAGGACTGGAAGGGTGCTCTTATTACGCTGGAAAATCTGAATGAAGTAGTAGAAGGTCGTATATTGCTTATATAAACCTCATTTGAATTTAGGGCTGCAACTAACAATTTTATTACTGATTAATCGTCCATTTTTTGTGATTATTCTAGAGCTTAATCAATTCATTGATTAGTTGCCAACTATTAAATTAATCATCAACTATTTTGATAATCGGTTTAAGTAATTTTGAAAGAAAAAAAAGAAAAAAAATTCTCTGATTCCAGCTTCTTAAATGTGAATATTTTCTGGTTTATTTACTCCTCTAGGACAGTAAACTGAATATCTTTGAGTTATGGACAAAACAAGACATTTGAGGACGTCATTTTGGGCTTTGGGAAACACTGATCAACATTTTTCACCATTTTTTGACATTTTATAGATCAAACAAATTAATCGATTAATTGAGAAAATAACCAACAGATTCATTGTCAATTAAAATAACCGTTAGTTGCAGCTTTGTTTGGCTTTATATCAGAGTTGAGGGATGATTAAGCTTTATTACACTAATAAATCTGAATGCTTGATTTGATTTTAAAAGAAAGGGGACATATCGTGCTTGTATTTAGAACATGTGTACATGCTTTAATGTTCATAAAACACATTATGTTTCTCATACTTTCTGTCTGAATATACCTGTATGAAATGTTCCATTTTTAGCGCCCGTTTCTTTAAGCCCTCCTCCCGAAAAAGCTCAGTCTGCTCCGATTGGCTTGCGAGAAAAAAATGTGGTGCACCTTTGCAAAGGTAGTTCTCGAGCTGTGAGTGGTATGTTCTGATGAGCCTGCATGTGGCATAGGAAGGGGAAAATGAATTTGTCATAATATGTCCCTTTTAACTTAGACAAGACAGTTCTGTGGATTTAACCTCCTGGATATCTTAACTATAATGTATTGTACTGTGAACCTGTATTTCATACCATCTTTGTGTCCAGCCCACCACTGCATGGCTCAACTCCAACCAGATGTGGACAACAATGCTGTTGTACCTCTCCGTCTGTGCAGAGAGACAGCAGGAATGCGGTCTGTCCGTACTCAGACAGCTAAACAAAGTTATCTGGCTGCAACATCATGAGACTAAAAGCTTCTCCTCTCTCCCCACCACTGTTTATCTACCGCTTTCCAAGTCTGTGTGTGTGTGTGGGGGGAGATTTTATTTAGTAATCAGCCAAGCCCCTGGAGATGACCGGCGCCTTGGGATTTAGGACCCCGTTGCCGTGACAACCAAAAGGTCACCTGACACCAATCACCTCGGACATCAAGTTTACACTCCCCAGATGAACAGAGGGGATAAGAGTGAAGGGGTGGAGAGCGCTCGAGTGTGGTATTTAACCAGCGGCCCAAAACTGTCCACAGATAATCAATCTCCTTTACGAGCCGTTCGGACACTTTAAACTGCCTAAGACTATTCAAATATTGAGTCCGGAGAGCTTTCAGTGGCTCTGGGGAATTTGCATTTACCAGTGAGGAAACAAGGGTGCGGTGAAAACAAGGATGTATGCAGGTGTGGTCACATGTCTAGGAAGCACAGCAGCCTCTGATCTCTCATCTTTATCCCGCCCCTCATGATGCGTTCTGCCACTGAGTGCCGCCCCGGTGCACCTGCTGACAGGTGCAGCGGAGGTATGCTGTAGTTTCACCCCAACCTGTCCGACTGGATCAGCAGGTGTCAACACACAAAAGCACACACACACCCCGGAAGAGATGATATATAACCTGCTACTCTCGGGGAATAAATCTGATCATAAACGTGCCCGATGAGTAATTCAGGAAATTAATTACAAATTGCGTCCCTATTAATGAACAAACCATTGTGTCACTTTCCATACCTTCCGATTAAGAAATGATGTTTAACCCTACAGAGTATGTCAGTGTGCTCCTATGGCTGTAACAATGCTGATAAGTTCCACTTGTGTTGTGAATGACAAACAATGACATCGGCATGTTCTTGTGCTGTTAACTGACAGCAAACCAGAGACGTGATGATAAACTGCCCAGACCAGCTGTATAGGATTCCAACCATTCCTAACCAGAGGGACAATGAACTGGCTGAGGCCGCATGGAGCTAATAAACACAGACTCACTGGCAGCATGGGTGGGGATGTATTTTTACTGCAGGTTTCTATATGTTTTACATCCTTTGGAAGACAAAATGGAAAATTTGAGAGTTCCGAGAAAGGTTAACAATACAGGGAGGGGAAACATCTGAATGGATATAGGAGTGTCAGTGTTTTGGGAATGTAAGAGACATGTTGATATTCTGACATTCTGAGCCTTAGAAATATAGATAGGGCAAAATGAAAAACGTTCATTTTAATGCAGGGGTTTTCAAAGTCTGAGACTGGGGGCCTCAGAAAAAGCCCAATGCTGAAGTGCCTTAAACTTGCATTCTTTCTAACAGCCAGCAGGGGGCGACTCCTCTGGTTGCAAAAAGAAGTCTGATTGTATAGAAGTCTATGAGAAGATGAGTCTACTTCTCACTTGATTTATTACCTCAGTAAACATTGTAAACATGAGTTGATGGTCTCAATCGCTAGTTTCGAGTCTTCTTCAATACAGCATGATGTTCATTTTGTAAATTATGGTCCCATTTAGAGTCAAATAGACCATAAAGCAGGGGATGCTTTAGGGCGTGGCTACCTTGCGATTGACAGGTTGTTACCACGGCGTTGTCCGGTCTGGAAGTTGTCCGTGTTTTCGTCTTAGAACTTTAACCCTTTTACAGTGTGTTTTCAGTTCATAAAAGTAAATTATTACCTTGTTGGTGGCCTAAAAATGTCTTATTCAGCGTTCGGTTGTACTCATCTCCACCCTCTCGTGTCACTTCTGGTTGCAAAAAAACAAGATGGTGACAGCCAAAAATGCCGAACTCGAGGCTTCAAAATGGCAGTCCACAACTGACGGGTGACGTCATGGTGACTACATCCACTTCTTATATACAGTCTATGGTATTAATGGATTTTGTAACTGTAAAATCCTGCATCAGTCCAGCTGTTAAGCAGAGTTTGCTTGATGCAAGATACATTTCAGGGGAATAACAATAGAGTTCAATCAATTTTACACTGATAATTTCACTGTGGCAATGCAGGGAGAAATGAACACACTCTTGGTATTCAGCAGTTTAAGATAACTGCCTTTAAACGTTCAGAGGAGACGAGGCAGCTATTGACCAATGAGACTCGTTGTGGTTTAATGGCAGAGAAGGGGAGTTTGAACATGAATAATAAACCAAAGCAAATGTATGACTGCCATCATTTTATTATCTCTAAACAAACAAACAGATGGCAGGAGGAGTCGGGTTTCGGGTGATGACCCTGTGATTAGCGGAGTCACCAGTTGCCAGGTTTTATCAACACGCATCTGATTGGCTTGTTTGTATTTGAACACTGAGAATGAAACACACCCCTGCCGAACGTTTTACAACACTGAGACCTGTCAGACTGCTCAAAGTGTTCTCGAATTCACGACACGGCGTCCCAATTATGTCCCAAACTCTACCCTACAGAGCAGGAAGTGTCCAGAGTGCCTCTGCATATCAGCCAGAACAAAAGACACGGTGGACAAAGGCGACACAATGGATCGAGGAAGTGCCACACAGGAATGAGAGTGGGAGAGTCACAGATAGCGAAAATGGATCTAAAAGGAAGAAAGCTGAACAACACACACAAAAAAGCCCCTTCAAAAAGGAGACAAGAACTCAACAAGCAGAGCTCAGAAACGTATGACAATGCTGAAAATGACTCCTCTTATCGCAGTCATTCCCATTCCAGTTCTCCAGCTGCTTTCTGCGATAACATTGTTTAAAAGTGTGCGGTGCTTTCGGTGGCCCTCAAGTGTCAGCTGGGACCAACACAACTCAACACTTGTAATAAACTCCCGCTCACAACAACAACAGTATCTCCAGCTGTGAGGAGACAACTGCAAACAAGCCTGTTATGTGCACTGCTAAAAAACAGTCAGTGCGACAGAAAGAGACTTGTCCACTGTGACTCAGCAGGCAACTAGGCCACAATCCAGCTCCTTATCAGCCCATTTACATCAAGAAGAATAGAAATCAACCGCCCCTGAAAAGAAACAGTGTGTCTGTGAACACTCGGATCCTAAGAGCCCCACAGGGAAATTAGATTTCTCGTCTAATTTATGAGCTCTGGAGCCCAGTAGTGCTTGAGGTCACGGAGGGATGTCTGTGTTCGACAGCAATCTTCTGCCTATTTGCGCCAACGAGTTTTTAAAGTAAAATGGGTGATTCTCTATGCGTTAAGCAGATTGGTGCAGTACATCACCAGTACAAGAACTGTCATTTCATGGCAAAGTGCAGAGAGGAGAGAGGGGTGGGGGGGGGGGGGGCGTCTGAGAGAGAGAGAGAGATCATATAAAAAGGTGTGCTGATGTTGCACATTGCTTTTTACAATGATGCAGTTGACTGGGCTGGAGAGGTTCAATTCCACAAGCAGGTAAAAAGACCATCAGTTTGGCCCTCAGTCGCAGCACATAGTCTGGTTTGACAGGCTTACTGCAGCCACAGTTCTATAAACTAGCTAAATCTTATCTGCAGCATTGGCAAATGATGTCAGGTAGGTAAGTATATAAAGTCAGAGTATTATGCTGAAGATATTAGGGGTGAGGAAAAAACATTACGATATTTTACAATGCGATATTGTATCAATACACGGGCATCAAGTATTGATCTTTTATCATATAAACTATTAAACTTTTTACAATCCGACGACCCAACGGCGGGCCTAGCAGCTACTCCGTCTTTCAGAGGTTGTAGCGGGCTCAGTCTTAAGTCCCAAACACATCCACCAAACATCAAAGGACTAGCGGCGACGAAGGCCAGCCTTTGTCTTGGCCAAAAAGTTGCACTCAAACACACCGCAAAGACTACAGCGGATGGCCAACTACCACGTGCGTTCTGCGGCCGACCATCAGCTTGGTGTTTCAGGGCCTTTAAAGCTAGAGTGAAGATAGTGGTATCATATGAAACTAGAAAACAAGAAAAGAGGAATCGGGAAGAACGCTAAATAATGCACCGAATTTTGCCAAGGAAAAACTGGGAATGGCTATTATCAAAAGGGGTCCCTTGACCTCTGACCTCAAGATGTGTGAATGAAAACTCTGAGATGAACAGAGTGCAAACTGTATCTTATTAGATCAAATAGATGTTGAGAAAATTTACAAGACAAATGTATTGCAGACCAGGTGAAAAATTCTGTCCTTTTTTTCCCTAGAGAAATAAATCACATTAATTCTGACGTGAATTTCAATGATTGTGCTAAACTTCCCTCGAGTCTCCGGTCCATTGTGTCCTCCTATAAATCCAGCCGACAGAGGAGGGTTTTTAGGCAAGGTGCAGCAGCGTTTGCTCGACTACAAGCCTATAAAATAACTGTCAGTGACACACAGCAGACACCTGAGAGACTAAAATACTAATCATGGCCGGCTCCAGCTATGTAAACAGAGCATTCCTGAAAAGAACAGAGTGCAGGGCAGCAGCGGTGTGTGTGCATGTGTGTGAGTGTGTATCCCAGCATGCAAACTTAGAGGAAGTATCTGAATGCAATAAGCTTACATGTTTATCCTAAGGGCATGGATTATGGATTTAACTTTATGTATGTCTGCCTGTGTGAGAGAGAGAGAATCTGCAGTGATAGTGGTGTTGCATTACCAACACACACAATCCTGCACATTTGACCCAACACCATCCAGCTACAAAAATCACATGATGCCCACATTAAAGCCTTGAAAAGAGCATCAACAGTGTGCCGTGTGTGTGGTAACCCTCAGAGTCACAAAGCCTCCATCAAGTCCGGCGACAGTCAGTCGACGTGCTGCTGAGCCGTCATTAGATGAACTGAAAATACAGGCATGATGCCAAGGTCTGGAGGCTCTGTGTCATGTCATAATCCTGCTGTACGACACTATTTCCATATGGGTATCGGATTAGGCTCGTCACGGTGGCCACTACTAGCGGTGACGTAACACCACGCCAGCGTACCTTAGCCATGAACGTGCAAGAATTTAACACTGTGGAGTCAGAGATGGATCAGAGTGCTGGTTTGGTTTCCAAACAAAACACACATAACTTCCAGTGTAAATTTTTGTGAGGCCTGTGTTTTTACTTTAATTACAACTACAAAGAAGTCCAGAGTGGCTGGCTTTGGAATTTGTTTACAGCATTTTATGTGAGAAAAGGGTGTTTCTGCTTAAAATATTAAAACTTGAGCATAAAGCCGAGCTTCTCTGCCTCATAACATTTGTTTATTGCAGGGCAGGGAAGCAATTTAAGTCAAATAACACCAGTATTTCAAGTCTATTTAAGATCAGAGATGGAAAGACTGACACTGAAAAATATCCTAAAAAACATTTTAGAGGGATACTGCAACAAAACTGTTATTGTATTGTAGTGAAACAGATTGTTTTGCTCTTATTCCGAAAAAAGACAATATTCCTACCAAGCTGTTTACATAGCTAATGAACATGTCATGAATATTCCACTAATATTACCGTTTACAAGCAGCAGGGAGTACTCTGATTAACATAACCGGTGGTGAACTTGTTCAACTGTGCAAACACAGCCTCCCTCTTTCATTCCTTCAACCACCTTCTTGAAAAAGGTCAGCGTTGTGATATTTGAGCACACACCCCAAAAACCTGTTGATATCCAAGTCTTTCATAATGTTTAAAAGTAGGTGTGTTTCTCCTCCCGACCAAAAATGTGGGCTTTTCTTTTGGGCATGCATCTTTGCAAACTGTCGGCTAGTTGGTTTGTGTACAACACACAGAGCTGGCTGCAAACAGGCAAGAGGCTGTGTGT
This sequence comes from Sebastiscus albofasciatus, assembly GCA_916701655.1. Taxonomy (NCBI): domain Eukaryota; kingdom Metazoa; phylum Chordata; class Actinopteri; order Perciformes; family Sebastidae; genus Sebastiscus; species Sebastiscus albofasciatus. Next base: position 16,996 of record CAKAOI010044899.1, on the reverse strand, counting down.
CACAAACTGACGTGAAAACAAACAATTGAGAAGCATATTCCGAATGTGCTGTATACAAATCCAAAGAATGATCCTAAAACCTGAATATCGGCACATCCCATATGTCTGGATTGGAAAATGACCCGTCTCAAATTCTGAATATTGTCACCTTCGGAATAATAGTGGAATATTTACATTATATGCCCCTTATTCTGAAAAACACAATATTCCTACTAAGCTGTTTACATGGCTATATTCCACTAATATTCCCGTTAAAATGCATATTTCGATTAACGTGAAACCTCCACATGAGGTACGTCGTGCTGACCTACAAACAACCCATTTATATAATCAAGTCAGTTGGCTACCTAGTTGTCTTTTTACCTATTCTCACCATCATCCAGTCCATTTGAGAAGCTCAAGGCATCCTCATCACCGGGGTGTGAATCCCACATTGACGCCATTCTCGGCTCGATGCCCTAACATGTCGTTTATCATGTCAAAATATGGAAAAGTGGAACGGCAGGTGTCGCTTGTTCCATTTTGCTTTGTTACGTCAAAATATGTTTTATTCAAAGTTTTACACTGGTGGCGGACTTGTTCGACCGTGCAAACACAGCCTCCCTCTTTCATTTCTTAAAACCACCTTCATGAAAAGGTTGGTGTTACGATATTTGTGCATATCCAAAAACCTGTTGATATCCAAGGCTTTCACATTGTTTAAAAGTGTGTGTTCCTTCTTTTCTTTTCGCATGCATCCAACTGTTGGCTAGTTGGTTTGCGTACAACGTACACTGCTGTTTACATTGTCATATTTAGAATAATAATGGTATATCGGTGTGTATATAAACTCAATCAGTGACAGCAATACAGTCCTGACAAGACAACACAGAGAAAGGCCCCATTAAGCCTCTCTGCCTTCAGCAGATTGTACAACGTTTGGCTGGCAGTTCTTGAATTATAAAAGCAAATGGACTTCTTTCTTGTAAGTTCAGCTTTCATCAGAATACTGCACTGAATCTACTTTACAGCTACTGCTGTTGGAGGGAGTTCAAATGTAAAGTGGATTTAACTCAATGTCAAATTCATTGAGGAGCGGGAACGTGAAAATAAGAGAGTCGAGGGGAAGATGTACAATATCTTCTTCTTAAAGGAGGAGGATTATCATAATCATGTGAAAATGTGTAGTCAGTGTGTGAACATTTACATATAGAGTAAACTGCTGTAATACTAGCTTAAACTTTCAAGGTCTATCATCAGGCACATTTACCAGCTTTGTTTAGAAAGCCGGGCGATGGCTATACTACTGACAGAGAGAAACTGAACTGCAAATTCATGGTGATAAAAAGAACCAGATCAGATCAGCCTGGATATAAGTTTGTGTCCTGTGTTTAAGACGTCAACTAACGATTATTTTCAATGTCGATTAATCTGTAGATTATTTTCTTGATTAATCCATTAGTTGTTTGGTCTATAAAATGTCAGAAAATGGTGAAAAATGTGAATCAGTGTTTCCCAAAGCTCAAGATGACGTCCTCAAATGTCTTGTTTGGTCCACAACTCATTACATTCTCTCACTAAATGTATTCTTTAGGTCATTTTTCAAGCAAAAACGTAAAACATTTCAATAGTTTAAGTTAACAAATGTGAGCATTTGTTTTACATTATAATACATTTAAATTTGTGGGGTTTTAGACTGTTGGTCAGACAAAACAAGACAGTTGGCACCTTGGGGTATGTTTTATGAACCAAACAAGGAATTGATTAATATAGGGCTGCAACTAACACATATTTTCAAGGTTGATTATTCTGCCAGTTATTTTATCAATCAATTAGTTGTTTGAAAATGTTGAAAAATGTCGATCAGTGCCCAAGATGATGTCCTCAAATGTCTTGTTTTGTCCATAACTCAAAAGATATTCAGTTTACTGTCATAGAGGAGTAAAGAAACCAGAAAATGTTCACATTTAAGAAGCTGGAAACAGAGAATTTTTACTTTTTTATTCTTAAAAAATGACTCCAACCGATTAATCGATTGTCAAAATAGTTGGTGATTGATTTAATAGTTGACAATCAATTAATCGATTAATTGTTGCAGAACATTATTGCAAAATAAGTAATAATACAATAAGAACCAGATCAGACAGCTTGGACATGAAGTTTTTGTCTTGTGTTCAATTTGATGTTTGTGTTCAAGTTCTCAATATGCGTTAGGAAAACAGGGGTGGCGGTGGTGTTGTCACATAAACAAACGTCACTTCAACTAGACTAGACATTGACATCTGTGACTGATGCCAACAGTGAAGAGAGGAGGTGGACACCGGTGACCTCTTAATTAAGACTCAATCCTTTCCCCGTCTCTGCTAATTAGTCTCCGCTTGTCTAATTAAGATTCTATCAGCGAGCTGTCACCGTTTCCTCACTGTACTGCCTTAATGAAGCCTGTACAGTAAATGCTTCTGCCTGTGGAAAAATGAGGACAAAGTTTCTCTACTGTAGTTTTTATACGGTGCCGTAAGTGTGCTGACCTTTAAGTGCTCACATGCATATACTGACCTTTCTGCTCCGCTATCAAACGCACACAATGGGACAACTTTGTGCTGCCATGGTGCTTCGTGCTACCAGGACAATCAAACCCATCACAGAAGCTGAACTGTGCTTTTAAAGGCTGTTTGCAACCTCTTATACTTGGCTCAGATAAAATTTGCAAATAATTTGTCTCATTACTCATTCGTAACATTACATTTTCCCCGAACCGAGATACTGTGACCACAGGATAAGAATAATTCCTCCGAATTCAATCACAGTTGGCCCACATTATCCATCTCAAACAGTCATTACGGAGGTGTTAGGTCTGCCTGCATTCTTTCTTAGTGTTTTGCAACGAGAAAGCTCTTCCAAAAATCTATTAAACTTTACCCAAATTGAGGCCTGTTTTAAGTTTTGGAGACAAAATACCAGGATCTGAACCAACTCTGCTTTCACCTAACCCTGAATACTTATGAGACTGGTTAGCAACAATAGCCAGCAGCCAAATGATTTCTAGATAAAATTAAATTGAAACCATGTGGAATAGAAAAAGTGATATTACTCTATAACTGGCTTGTAAAATAATAAACCTTTGATAATGCTAAATATGCAGCATGAAAATTGAGTAGTGCGCAGAACTATTCTCCCACAAAGTTAAGAATGTGTTGTGTGTGGTCCCCAGCATGTATTTAACCGTTTAGTGTGTGTGCATCATATAAGTTGAAGAGGCATGAAACTACTGGAAACAACAGACGTTAATGTGAGTGGGTGCAGGGATCTGTGGTGATGGAGTCATGCGGTGAGTGCCCAGCTTTAGGGGACACACAAGCACAGCTGATGCACAGTCATCATGCAGAGTCCGACACGGGGATATCAGATAGTTGCGATATCTGTTGGACACGGTGTCACTTGGCCCGTCGCTGCTGAGCGCTGCTGGGAGGCCACCTGCAAAGCTGATGACACAACCATATCTCCCCTGTCATCGTAAGCCATTTGGTGTCCTGAAGGCTTCCAGCTAACCGCAGCGCGCACACACATGCTTTCTCAATCAAGGATGCTTCAGCTTCAGCGCTGGTCAACCATCACACAGGCAGATATTTCCAGATGGAAGAAGTGCAGGCACCTTTTTAACAGTGCGCTCGCCGTCTAAGTACAAACTGTACAAACACACGCGATCACAAACACTTTAGATGTCATAAACCATGCTTACCAGATCATTTTTAGTGACTGCACAGCAGGATACTAAATTAATAGTCGTTTCCTCAGGGAGATAAAAGGAATAGCTCGACATTTTGGAAAATACGCTTTCGTACAAAAACTGAAGTATGAAAATGAAAATTCACCATTTTACTAGGGACTACATGTCAGACTTTTTCTTGGCCGGGAGCAGTAGCTACCTGTCCCACTGGTTGCCTGGCAACTAAGGGTGTAAGAAAATATCAATACACGAGTATCGCGATATTATTTTGTGTGTTACTGTATCGATTCTCCAAAGCACTCTATCGATTTTTTAATTAACCTCTTAAAAATCCGACGGCCCGCCATCAGACCCAGCTGCTATTTGATATTTCCAAAGTTGTAGAGGGCTCAGTTTTAAAGCTAGAGTGAAGGTACTGGCATCATATAAAACCTAAGGAATTCATTGGCACCATGCATGTCATACTGGCATGTCACAAAGGAGGCAAATTTGGCGAGGAAAAACTGTCATGGCCATTTTCAAAGAGGTCCCTTGACCTCTAACTTCAAGATATGTGAATGAAAATGGGTTCTATGGGTACCCACGAGTCTCCCCTTTACAGACATGCCCACTTTATGATAATCACATGCAGTTTTGGGGCAAAAACTACAGTATGACAGTTTTCCTCAAATTACATTAAAAAAAACAACCGCAATATATCGCCTTGCTACAGTATTGCAATATATCGCAACATTAAATCATTAGCCCTGTATCATGACATGAATCGTGTATCATGACATGTATCGTAACGCCACATTCATGCCAATACCCAGCCCTACTGGCAACTGCTCCAATAGTTTATGTAAAATGGCAAATTGTAATTTTTATGTTTTAGTTTTCATACAGAACGAGATATATTGTGTTAATTAGTTAGCTTTATGCCGAATTCACACAAGGCAGCTGCAAAGTGCGGCTTGCTGCAATAATTACATTTTTCTGCAGCCTGGAGGCGTGTTCATGTTCATGTGTCTCAGGCAGGATGAAATTCTTTGTAACAGAGGTCAACATGTCACACGAGTCAAAGGATGTGTTTACTGATTGGCTGCAGGTACTCACTGGCTGCACTTCGCCAATAAAAGTCAAACTTTTCCCAGCTTTTAGTTTGGCCACACTTCGCCGCAGAATCAAATCACAGTTTTCCATAGACGTTGCATGGCAGTTCGCCACAGGCAGCACTTTGCCGCTGCTTTGGTGTGAATGTGGCGTTACCTGTGCTGGTACTTTAGACCGATTTTATTACCTTTGGACACAGCCAGGTTAGTTGTTTCCCCCGTTTCCAGTCTTTATGCTAATCTAAGCTAACTGGGTGACAGTCCCAGCTGCATATTTATCGTACAGACATGAGTCTCGATCTTTTGACTCAAATAAGCGTCTTTCCCAAAATGTGCATTGCAATAGTGCCTCACTGACTACATATGCATCAATTACTAAAATACTTCTGGGAAGAACCACCGCTGTAGGTTCATCAAGAGATACTTTGAAACACACGTCAGTGGTCATTTCCTCCCCACAAACCTTAACACATGTTACCAATATGCCTTCCTTACTTACTTACTTCAAACCTTTCCCAGCTAATTCGTTTACCCATAATCCAGCACACTCTCCCTTCACAGTGACTGCCACCCATATAAAGCTGTCTTCAGCGCTTTGCCACACACCGTCATCCATAAAGTGCTGTGAAGTGACCTGTTGGAACGATTCTTTTCATTAAGCAGGAAAAGGACGGGGGGGGGGGGGGGGG
>CAKAOI010044899.1:0-11490 GCA_916701655.1 Sebastiscus albofasciatus | reverse complement strand
GCCCCCCCCACTCAGTCAGAACGGGCTGCCCCTTAATAAGAGCCGTCACAATCCCCATACTCACACGACAATGAGTGTGGAGAGAATAGATGAAGACTTGAGAGGGGAGAGATAAAGAGAGCAGACGAGATGAATAGAGCGAGGAGCGATGAGGAGGAGGAGGAGGAATAAGGCAGCGTGGTTCAACCAGGCATTGTTGTGAGCCGCATAATTGCCTCTGCAGGAAGACCCCGGGAGTTTGGAGATGTGTGTGTGTGTTCACCGCCGTGGACAAACAGACAGACTCATGTCTAAATCCTCTTAATCGGGGCTAGACTGCTCTCTAAACCTGTTGATACTCCCTTGTTTTGCCTGCGTGGGCACATGAATGTGCGCGAGTAAGCTTCCCAAAGACTTTACATTAATGGGATTTGTGTAAACAGACCCCGAGGCCTCAACATAATTAAAAGTAAAGAAAAGAAGGAAGCAGACTGGGGAAGTAAGGCCTTTATATCTCAAGGAGCCTGAGAGATAAAGTATAGATTTTCTAGGTGCAACCAGGACGAGAAAGATAACAAGCTGACGATTAGCTTTAATGACAACAAATTAACTCTATGGAAGCCTCCAAGTGTCTTTTTACCATCTTGAGTCTCAAATATGCTTCAACATGATATTACAGAAACATGAGGATGAGCACTTAACTACGTGTCTTTGTGCAGAAGTCCCTGCTGAATTAAAAACATAAAAAAACGCATAAAACTTTCAACTTTTCAAGAGAGACTAGCAGCATTTTTCTTGGGCACATCCACTTGCTGCTGGGTCTAGTCTCAGCCATATTAATGATGCCCACAACCACTACGTTGCGTCCTCGTCTGCCCGCTGCAGGCACATCTCATCCGAGTTTAACTGCAGCAGAACTGACAGAAAGACTTGGCCATGTCGGCCTGTCTGGCACGCAAATGGGCGCACATGCATAAGCAGACACCACTACTATCTGCAGGCATATTATCCCGTTCCTGACACAAAACAGAACTGCCTAATATGCTCAAACATTGTGGAGAGACTGCGTGCACAGTGAAGGCTGGCAAAGAGACTGTGAAGTGTCAGCTACCTCTGAAGTGGTTGGTGTTTTGGTACATTTCACCACTCAGCTACTGACTTCACATTTTGACGATTTACTGTTCAAAAAGTGGCTCTCGTTCTGATTGGTTGGTTGGCTCTAAACCTGGAAAGATCTTGCAGCTGTAAAGTTTTAACAGCAACTTAACACCCTGTTTCAGCTGGAACACACCCACTTCACAAATTCAAAAATGCATTCAAACACAAGCACACCAGGACACATCAGAGCTGCTTGAACTGCTAGTTCAGCCTAGCGAAGCTTCAACATACAGTAGGCAATGGAGAGTGACAGTTACAGATATGTGAGGGATGTGAATGAGTGGTATGAACAACATTGTAATCCACTACCTTACTAGTAAAACTAGTTCTACTTGGAGGGGGCGATGGGGAATGAACGTGACATCGGCTTGTAATTACCTCGCCAAGGCCAAAGGCCTAGGAACGAGGTTATGTTTTCACCGGCGTTGGTTTGTTAGTTTGAAGGATTACTCCAAAAGTCCACGATGGATTTGAATGAATTTCTTTGGAGGGGTAGGGTGTGGCACAATGAACAATCCCTTATATTTTGGTGGCGATCCGGATCATGATTCGGCTTCGGGAATTTTTTTCCAGTCAGCGACGTACATGAAACCTGCCTTGGCGGACGTCTGCGCTCTCCGTGTGCACCTCTAGTTAGGGCTGTGGTGTCATAATTTGTGTTTTAATGAACAAATTGTCTAAGGTTATGGGCTCACAAATAACATAAAAACATACACCCATGAAGACGCATAAAATTACATTAAAAACATAAAAACTACATAAATAAATAAAAAAGAACAAGTTTTGCTGCATTAAAAAGGTTCACACTTGAATTGTAATTCCTGTTAATTTTAAAGATTTTTTTTTACCAAGTTGCTGGTGAACGATTTATTATTTTAATAATAAACAACCATTAAGTAAATTTATATCTATCTATTTATTTGTTACATCTTGTTTTACAAAGTTAGGAAAGCAATGTTTAAGTCAAGCCTGGTGTTGCCTTACACATAAAAGAATGATCCTAGTCACTTCCACACAGTGAGGCATACAGCTTATTAATTAAACACTGATATGGGATCGGTACTCGGCCAATAGTCAAGGCCCAGATATTGTTATCGGTATCTGACTGAAAATGACGGATCGGTGCATCCCTTGTCTATTTGGCCTTGTTTAAAATAGATATTGCAGTAGGAATGAAAGAGTTTTTGATAGTTCTCTTTTTGGCCAGAGGTTCTCTGAAGCAGCTGCCTGATGGGAGTAGCTGAAAGGAGTGGTGACGGATGGGTGACGGGGGTGTGAAGGGTCCTCAGTGATGAAGTTTGCCTTTCTTTTTAACTGCAGGCAATAGAAATGCTCCCAAACTCGCATTTAGTACGTTTAAGTTACTTTTTAAGGAGCTGATAACATGCATATTTTCAGGATTTTCAGGAGGAAAAAAACTCTAATGAAGACGTTCACCTGTTCTGGGTTGGAGGTGAATTTTGCACTGAGCATCATTGTACCTCCCAGCTGGGGGATTATGCTAACCAAGCAGCCGGATTGACAGTGTGGGAACGGGAACTCATTGGCTAGGTTAAAAGTTACCTTTGGTACTGAACCAAAGCAGCCTGATATTAAGCTTATAGAGCTTTAATTTCCCTGTGTGTCCCGACACTCATAAGGAGCTCAGGAGCATTTCATGGCTCGGGTTACCATTAAGGAAACAGCTGCCTGCTTTAGACATCTCTGCACAGGCTTTTGATTTCACTCAACTAATGTTTAAAGATCTAACAAGCCGTTTCTCTTTAGTCCTGATGTTCCTTGGTATTCAGGAGTGTCTTCAGGAACTTTTTATGAACCGTGTCTAAATCTTGACGCATTCCCCACAAATGCACACTCCTCAACTGAGCATGTATACAATTTGAGGACACTGGATAAGAGCAGTCTTCAAAGGAAAGGAAAGAGAACTGCCTCACTGCCTCCCCCCCGCATCTACTAAACTCACTATCGTAAATTAGTTGGCCTTTCTCTTCATCTGACAGAGTGTGTAACTGCAAGCGCCAAGTGTGACCGATTCCCATTCAGAGTCGATACAACAACCTACACTTGAGCTAATTAAGGAAGAGAAAGACTATTCTCTTCAGCAAACAAGAGCGAAGACTGCACACGTGTGCATATGTACCTCTTTAGTGGGATTACAAAAAGCGCTGCATTAGTGAGACAGAATTTCATGGCCTATTTAGTTGGTAACCGAGTGTCCCTCCACTGTAGTTAAATGCAGAGCTTAAGCTGAGCACACAAGCACAAATTCAGCACAAAGTAGGCAAGATGCTTATACTGTACACGTCTATATCTCTCCCTCTTTCTCGCTCTCAAACCCACACATAGACACACACCCTGAAATTGAAGCCAGAGATCTTTCCTAAAGCCTGCTACGAGGGAGGAAGTGAAGTCGTTCCACCGCTGTCAGAGAATACAAAGGTGGAAGAACGGTTGGGGCGAGGAGGGGTGTCCAACTTCCTGCTGGGAGAAAGGAAATAAACACTTCCATATGCAATGCCCTGCCAGAAACACTCACACACATACACACGCACGCACACACACACACGGAGCTTGGAGTTAATGCAGTAACACGGTGTTGTAAATTCGAGCAGCCATGGTTAGCAACTCACACTGCCATTATGAAAGGCAGAATGTTTTCTGCTTGCAGGAATTTATAGCTAGCGAGGCCTCGTTCATCACACCAGCTCCGTAATATAACGCAGCTTGGGAAGAAATACACCTACTTCCTCAGTTCCTGATTGGTCTGGGAGAGCGATGGTTGTTTTACGTGAAGAGGATTTAAATTTCTATTGTGTGTGTGTGAGAGAGAGAGAGAGCGTGGTCACATGCATCAAATCCTGTTGACCCACACGCAGCATAACTCCTGCCTGGGGAAACCCTTGAACTCTGGGCCACTGTGCCATTTTTCATGTCCAGAAAACGCACACACTCATACACACCATTGTTTTTTACAGTCCTTGTGAAGACCTTTGTTGGCTACAATCCCTACGCCCTGATATCACCAACACACACCTACAGTAACCCTAAAGGCCTAAACACATCAAATGTGCCCAAATTGACTCCCCGGCTGGCCTAAGCATCCGGGAATTATGTATTTTTAAGATGTTTTTTAAACTAAAATGTGTTTTACAAGTAACTCCTTTAAGGAATAACTCATAGGTTGTGTGCTTAACGTTAGCGAGTGTTGGTGTGCGGTACAGACAGAGAGAGAGAGAGAGAGAGAGCGAGGAGGCGTGTTTGTGTGACGGACTGATGGCGAGTATAGACATCATAGCTGTGAGTGTAGCAGTGCAGTGTGTGTACGGTTTAGGCTGTCGGTGAAGAAATGCTAGACACAAGCCAGGTTACAGTGTCTTGCTCGCCACAGTCTGTTTACTGAAAGGGTTAGCCCCGAAGTTAGCCACAAATTCAGCTCAGGCTCGCTTAAAATGCTCAGCAAAAACAACTTTTATGGTAGAAACCCTGCTGTGTCTTGGCCAAAAAGTTGCACCCAAACACACCATGAAGACTACAGCCAACGGCCAACTACCACGTACGTTCTGCACCTGCATGAGAAGAAATAACTCTCCACACCAGCAGGTGGCGGAAGTCTGTATTAGTCATTCAAAAAGGGAAAACGGGAGACCGAGGACGGCGGATATACGAGACGGTTTTCATATTCACACCACTCTCACTCACCACTTAGCTTCATTCCAGATGGCCACGTTGTTGTGAAAACATCAGTGTATTGGAATGATCAGAGAAGACGAAGATGAAAAATGAGACGAGCCTTCTGTGTGTTCCCTCTTGACTTTACTCGTTTGCTTGCTGTCTTCACTTCCATTTCTCTTCTCATGCACTGATTTGCTTACGCTGAACAGCCAATGCTGAATCGGCCAAAAAACCTGCGACAAGGACAGACTAGAGCCAACGGTGCGAGACACACCACAAAAACTAGGCCGACAGACGCTCACTGATGGCTCGAAGTTTACTTAGTTAAACTCATAAACCATAATAGCTGCCATATTTTTGTGCGCATGAAACAGAACAGTGCAAGAACACACACACGCACGCTATCATAGGAACTTCCCTGATTACCAACACACCCAACATGTGTACCAACACCAGAGAGAGCATGACACTAATCTGCTCTCAATCTGAAACCGCTCTGTTGTGATTGTGTGTTTGTACATAGCATGTGTTTTGCATTATGGAGCACTACAGTTGGTCATCTTCTCATAAGAAGATTATCCATAAAGACGTTCTGGTGTTTATCAGTCTTATCATTATGTGAATTTCTGTTTGCAAACACAGGCTACTGTCATTGTCATTATAGTATTATTGAGCTGCATTAGGAGGGTTAGTAGTAGCTGCTGGTTTAAAAGGTAGAGAGTGCATGAGTGTGTTTGTATGTAATAGTCCATAATTACATAATCCAGTTATTTTCCCACAGCTTCTGCCCGATCGATACACAGTGAAGTCAGCTTGGACTCAGCAGCAGTGCACAGGGTGTGTGTGTTCTGCAGCAGCGAATATGTGTGTGTGTTGTACTTTTTCCACTGATACCAAAAGCAAACAACACAATCTCTGCAGCAGAACTGGTTAGAGAGCCTTTTATCAGCTCAGACTGCAAGTGCCCCTGTGTGTATGTATGTGTGTACGCTCACAGGTCTGAATAGAGTGCTGAAGGTCCCGACCTAACACTTTTCAACAAGTCTCTTTATACGGCTGGCAGTCGACAGCAGCAAACGCTTCGTGGAGTGAGCCAAGACACTGCAGCAGTACCTCTCTCTCTCTTCCTCTCTCTCCACACATCCCACTTGATTAAAGTGAGAAAATGGCACAAGCTCTGCTGGGTAAAATTAGGTCACTTAGATTTTACAGATGGCCCTTGTTGCCGAGCATATTTTCCCAATTAAGGCTGATTAGGGAGGGGAAAATCCCAGACAGCGTGAATTATTAAAAAACTTGAAATGGAATTTGATCATGTGTCGTTGTATGGCGGTGACACCCGACATCCCCAGATGGGTCCTGGAAAAAAGAGCTGGGAGACTTGTGATTGGTTCAAAGTGAGGAGTGAGTTTCCTCCTATTGTCTAAAGTCATTAAAGTGCAGAAAGGATGAAGGGGGGAGGTGTGCATGATCAACACGGGCTGATGCTACAAGACCAGAGTTTAAAAAATTGATTCCCTTTAAAGTATTTACATGAGTGCTAATTAAAATGACCAGAGTTTTCTATTTACATGCTCCACGATAACAAATAAATCCAGCACTTAACAACTGGCAAACTTTTGAAATAGATGTCCACCACTTGGCGCTATGATTTGTTTACTGTCGTTTCCTCCTGCAGCAAGAGTTTTATATCACAACACACTACCCCTGCAGTTACTGAATGGGAGAAGGCGAGCCACCCGCAGCTCTCAAGAAATCACCAAGAAACTAGTAAACATGTAACTCGAATGAACTGAGCGAACAAAAATACAGATATCCTGAAAGGTCAAAGTAGCCAACAGTGAGAAATGATCACTTCTGATCCATTGAATCAATACTAAAACATTAAGCCCAACACTTTAAAACTCAATAAGCCTTTTTCACAGCACGTCATGACCGGGTAAACACAGGCGTAATTAATAAAATAAATTATGGTCTCGTTCTATTTAATGTCTCATCCATTCCAGTGAGACAGGATATAAAATACCAGATCCCTGGCCCATCTAAATGCAACAGGACCATAATTAATTTTATTAATAACACCAGCAATGACATGTCAAAATGGCTGCTATGAAAAGGGCATATTAAAACCCCTTCGTATGATTTAGCCGCACAGGTGTTTTCACTTATTTGGCCTAATTAGACCCCTTTTCAAGACTATGTGGGAGTTTACAGACTGAGATTGATTCACATCTCTCTCTTAGTTTTCTGTTGTATTATATTAGTCAGGGCATTGACAGCATACACCTTCATCATTAGTATAAAAAGGACTTTTTCACAAAAGTCATTTTAAAATGTCACAGTAGGAAAAAGCGCAGGTGTAAATAATAAAAGTAACGACGGTCCTGCTGGCTCTCGGTCACGCCTCACTTGGACACTTGAATAACACACAGCCATCGTTAATGTTATTGATAACACCTGAGCTTCTCCTACTGTGACGGGTCAAAATGCCTGCTGTGAAAAAATAGAGCGCTACGGGAATGAGTCCTAAAACCAGGAAATGAGTTAGCATTTTAGCACTTCCGGCTCCCTCGTCTTGAAGTCAATGGTTTTTTTGAATGGGTTTTTGGAAATATCATAAACGTCTGTTTGCCACAGAGCTTATTTTTTGCAATAATCCAGACCAAAACTCAATGGAAAAAATCCCATTGGCTTTTTTTTCGGGGGAACCAGGGTCATATAGTAAGAGACGAAACTCCAGTGTTTTTTTGACAAGAGCTGCGGTCTCCATTTTGGACTGAACACGCTTATTATATTTATAATATTTTATTGTTCAGCACAGGCCATTTTGGTAGAATATGACAATAGAATAGAAATAATTTTACTTTTATACAGGACTTTTAAGGCGGACGTTTTACTGGCGTTCGGTAGTTGCATTCAGTCCAAAATGGCGGAAGCGTAGCTTTGCTGCTGGGTGCTGATGTTGCAATGGAACAAACAATTGACTTTCACTGCTTGGCAATATACGTTCTTTGACTCTATGGTCGACTGATTTTGGTGACATCACATAATCACCAGCGTAGTTCCGCCCATCTTCAACCTACATAGAGGTGTGATTAGCCAATAAGTGAAAACACCTGTGTGCAGCACCTTCTTTAACTTTAGTTTGCTCTATTTGTACTTAATTAGGTCCTTTACTAAGTTTCATAACTCAAAGTATTTTGAACTGCGTGATAATAGGTGCCACATGGAGAATTTTTTTTTTTAAAACAACCAAAAGGTCTGAAGCCTTTTATTCCCAAACAAACACTACATCCGGTGATTTGAGAGGTAAACAAACCTACAATCAGAAAACAGGATCTAAATCAGAGCTGGACCACGTTTTCCATTAGCCCCGATGCTCCCCATCCCAAAGAGGATATTTACATGTTCAGTTGAAGGTTTTCTCCTTCACTTTGATTTTTTTCCCTACTTTTTATATTCACTAGAAGAATAGTGCATTCTTCATGTTTGTTCCAAAGTGATGACAAATACAATGCAGTGGCACAAAATGTAATATGCAGGTCGAGGATTTTCTAGTCTAGTAACACTGTCCTGAAATTAATGCAGCACTACTTTGATGTTGAATGCCACTTCTGAGCAGACCCAGCCAATATTGCCGACGGCTGCGTTCACAGGTTCTAAATATGTGAAATTGTCCTTGAAGAGTCGCTGCTCTTTTGTCTTGTCTCTACAGGAAGTTAGTCTGGCTCCGAGCATCCCTTCAGCAGTCTGCTTTACCGCGCTGGGAGCCTGTCAGAGAGGCTCAGTGTCAAACCGCACAGCCCTGCTGAGTCAAGCTGACCATGAACGAGCCAGACCGGCCACACTGGCCTGATGTTCACTATTCTGTTATGACTGATGCTCCCATTCTTGTGAGGCGCTAGAGACGTGTTGCCAGTTTAGCCTGTTTGAGAACTCAACAGATGCAATACAACCTAAACAGACACAGGCCAACTCTGCTTTTTTATCTGCTTGTTTAGTGGATTACCTCTGTATAAATATATGATCACTACTTTATTTCACATAATGTGCCTGGCATACTAAAAACGGAGGGTTAATTGAAACTCCAGGTATCACCTGCTATTCATACAGGCCTACTATATAGAGTCAAAGTTTAGCATGAAAGCTTAATCCTATGATTATTCCAGGTCTTGAATGTATTGTTCTCTGTAAAAGATCATTAGTCTCTTAACATGTGAGCCATTTCAATGGGTTGGTAAAGAGACAGAACAAAAGGGAAGCTGAATAAACAATATTAGGGAGCAGGTGTTGTTTCTATCCCACCTGGAACCAGGCAGGTGGTAGTTTTCTCTAAAGTACATGCCAGACTAGATTAAAAAAATCTGTCAATTTAACGTGGCCATGCTCGTCTGACAGGTGTACAAAGTCACTACTTCTTGAAGTTTTCTCACCCACTCTTCTGTTGGATAAACCACTATTTCGCTTGGAAGAACTTGTCTTATCTCAACATAATACCAACATAAACCACAGAACTCCTCTCTGGAAGCAACTTAAACGTGTCTATTTTAATACATTTTTAAACTTATTGTGCATTTCATGTGTGCCGAATTGAAGAGTGCGTCTTTTTTGTTTCAATATAAGGCTTGTCACATTAAAAAAATCAACCCCTGTCATTTTTTAGACAACTTTGTAACATTAAAGCGCAGACGTTTGAACGGAGTTTGGCGTGTGTTGCCCTCCTCCACCTCTCCCAGTCCATTACGTTGTCTGTACACGCCAAACTACATTAAAAAATCTGTCAATTTAACGTGGCCTTGCTCGTCCGACAGGTGCACAATGTCACTACTTCTTGGAAGTTTTGTCATCCACTCTTCAGTTGGATAAACTACTATTTCGCTTGGAAGAACTTGCCTTATCTCAACATATTACCAACTTTAGCCACGAACTCTCTGGAAGCAAAGCCAACTTAAACGTTCCTATATCAATACATTTTAAAGCTTTATTGTGCAATTCATGTGTGCCGAATTGTAGAGTGCTTACTCTTGGTTAAATAAAAGGCTTGGCAAATAAAAAAAAAAAATCAACCCCTGTCATTTTTTAGAAAACTTAGTGCTTGCCTTATCTCAACATATTACTAACTTTAACCACAGAACTCCTCTCTGAAGCAGAGCCAACTTAAACGTTCCTATTTTAATACATTTTTACACTTATTGTGCAATTAATGTGTGCCGAATTAAAGAGTGCTTCATTTTGGTTCAATAAAAGGTTTGTCAAATAAAAAAATAAAAAAAATCAACCCTTGTCATTTTTTAGACAACTTTGTAACATTAAAGCGCAGAAGTTTGAATGGAGTTTGGCGTCTGCCGCCCGCGCTTCTCCCAGCTTCTCCTTACCTTGTCTGACAGTTTTCAACCTAAACCCAACTTAAACGTGCCTATATTAATACATTTTAAAGCTTAATTGTGCAATTCATGTGTGCCGAATTGAAGAGTGCTTCCTTTTGGTTCAATAAAAGGCTTGTCACATAAAAAAATGAACCCCTGTCATTTTTTAGACAACTTAGTAACTAGAAAGCGCAGAAGTTTGAACGGAGTTTGGCGTCTCCACTGCCGCGCCGCTTCTCCCAGCTTCTCCTTACCTTGTCTGACAGTTTTCAACCTGACGGGACCTTTGCAGTTCTTTATCACAGTCTGCACGTCGTACAAGGGTAATCCCGAGATGGAGAGGTTCTCCACCTCCAGCAGCAGCTCTCCTTCATTAAGTTGTCCTATTTTATAAAGCGCGACATCCTCGCTGTTAACTTCGCCGATGTAGGCGAACTCCCCGTTCTCCGCTCCGCCGCGCAGCGACACGTTGAAGTCACCGCGGGCATCTTTAGCGACGGAGCACTCGTTCATTCTGGAGGTCCAGTGGTTTTTCTTTAGCACGGGTTTGGACATTGTGGAACAAGTTTATGAGCACGACACCAAAAAGAAAAACTGGAGAAAATAGTCACAGAAGCAATAAGCCTCTCAGAAAGTGGACTTGTATCCGAGCGAAGCGCAGCAAACTTTCTTTCTCTCCAACAGAAACATGTGTGCCTCTCTGCAGCTCTCCCAGGTGAGAAATCAAGCCATTCCTGGTCGGGGCAAGTCGCTCCTTCTTAATGTGTAGATATTAACATCCCAGCAGGTTTAATCCACCTTTATTATCGATGACATCCTTTAAGTATCCACTTGTTAAATCCCTCCTCCAGTTGTTCTTATAAACTCACTTTAAATGTCTTTCTTTTTTCCAGTTAGCAGTGCACTTTATCGGTGATTGACTCGGTCCGGCTCGGCTCGTTTAACCCAGGTGCGTCGCTCTGGTGTTCACTCTTTAGCTGATCTCTCTCTGCTGTCTGTGGAGCTGGGAATGTGTTGCTGTTCGTGCTGCGTTCAAGTACTGTCGGAAAGTTCCCCTGATGGGGTCACATGAAACGTCCCAGCAAAAACGTGGTATACTTTATTTATATGGAAATGTTGTTTGTATTATATAAATAAAAATGGAGGTGGAAATTTTTCATAATCCCTGTAAACATGTAAATATATACATTTATCTGTATGTATGTATATATACACACATTCATTTGTATGTATATATATATATATATATATACATTTATTTTATTTGTATGTGTATATATATATATATGTGTATGTATATATGTATACATATGTA
>CAKAOI010044898.1:0-19457 GCA_916701655.1 Sebastiscus albofasciatus | reverse complement strand
ACCTTAGAGGGAGATTTGTCAAGTATTTAATACTCTTATCAACATGGGAGTGGGCAAATATGCTGCTTTATGCAAATGTATGTATATATTTATTATTGGAAATCAATTAACAACACAAAAAAAATTACAAATATTGTCCAGAAACCCTCACAGGTACTGCATTTAGCATAGAATATATGCTCAAATCATAACATGGCAAACTGCAGCCCAACAGGCAACAACAGCTGTCAGTGTGTCAGTGTGCTGACTTGACTATGACTTGCCCCAAACTGCGTGTGATTATCATAAAGAGGGCATGTCTGTAAAGGGGAGACTCGTGGGTACCCATAGAACCCATTTACATTCACATATCTGGAGGTCAAAGGTCAAGGAACCCTTTTGAAAATGGCCACAAGTTTTTCCTCGCCAAAATTTAGCACAAGTTTGGAGCATTATTTAACCTCCTGCAAGACCAATGGATTTATTAGGTTTTATAGTATCATACGATGCCAGTATCTAACTTTAAAACTGAGCTTGCTGCAACCTAAAAACCGCAAGTTGCATTAAAGAAATTAGTGGCGTTAAAACAAATTTGTGTTAACGTGTTATTATCACTTAAACTTTGACAGCCCTAATTAAAAACTGTCTGTTCTGAAGTTCTGGGAACCTACCACGACAAAAAAGGATGGGTAGGCATAAATGCATGCACACGCACACTTAAACACACTGCAGGGTGACAAGAAGAGGAAGGATGGAGAAAGAGGAACTTCATGTCGACAATGGCTCTCGTCTTTAAGTGGTACTTAGAGATGAGAGGGAGAAGAAACGAGAGGGAGGGAGGGGGGAGAAAAATGGAGGAGGTGAGGAAGTGAAAGACAGAAAAGCTGTAGTTTAGAGCAGGCATGAATCTACGGTATGACTGGGGGTATATTTGTATTCAGGGAAGCGTTTCTCTATAAGTCCTTGTGAGACAGTACTGTGAGTGTACCTGCAGCCCAGTGTGGTCTGTAACAGGGTGGTGATCCCCACACAGAAGAAGATGGTCCCGATGAGCTGACTGGTGGCCCACTGATCGAAGCCGACGCACATCGCCTCGGCGAGGAGGAACGGCACGGCGATAGTTCCACTGAAACATGTCAAGTAGTGCTGCAAAGACAAGACGCCACAGTGTCAGTGTGTATACATGTGTGTGTGTGTGTGTGTGTGTGTGTCTAATGTTAGACAGTTAGACATCTTTGAATATGATTGTAAACTCAGCACAAAAACACCATAGTTACTATCTTATACATCAGATTATCGTTATGAACCTTTTTTCTTTGGGATCATTATCTTTCAGGAAGCAAGTTATTTGTTTTCAGGGCTGTATATTGCCAAGAATCTGGTGATACTTGATTGACAGTTTGACAGACGGCTCTGATTTACTTTGTATTTGGGCGCGGTGGAATCCCGCAAATGCCATTAGAACAACTGAAAGAAGGCAGAGGAAACTGTTTCACATATTATGTTTCAATTAAGGACATAGTGACAGTTTGAGCAAATATGACAAAAAAGTTTATTCTAATTATAGTTACCAACTGTAGCTTAAACCTACTGAATCAACAACATGACGACTACTGTGAGCAAAATCCTATTTTTGTGTCTGGCGTCCAGTTGCATAATGAACATGGTGGCCGGCTGGATGAAAAATACTGCACTGAGATGACAAGTAACCACAGTGAACGCACCCTGATTATACAGATCAGGAAGTGTGTGAGTGCTTGTTTTTCTGCTCATATAATGAGACATTTCCAGTTTAAATGCATAATAACACATAATACACAGTGTGAGTCAGCCATGAAGCAAAACAGTTCAGTGTGTAGATTTACCTGTAAGCCCAAGAACACACACAGGTACCAGGGTGGGGTGTCTTCTATGGTATAGATCATGTCCATCCTCCTTGCATCCGTACTGTCTGTGCTGTCCAAAGTCTCAGACATTGAGCTCTACACACAGACACAAAGAAACAGATGAATGAACATAATTCATATCTTTCTTGACACTATTACTTTGTCCTGTACACAAAGGGTCAAAATAATGTATTCTGGTAGAAATTATGAATGTGAAAGTACAGGAAAATAACTGTCAGATCACACTGATCATATCACATGATGGATGTGAGAACAGCCCGTCTGAGCTGGTAGGCTGGATTTTATGAAAGAGAAGATAAAAAAAAAAAAAACACCCAAAGTGACAGAAAGAAAGAAACCATGTGAAAGAGAAGAACACATGACTTCCATCTCTCTGCAGGGAAAAATGCACAGTCATAGTGACAAGACAAAGGAAGATAACACACAGACAGAGACATGAGTCAGCACTTGTTTTGTGGTAGCTGCAGTGGAAATGAGTTTGTGTTTCACTATATAAAATACAAGAAAAAAAACAGGTAAGTAGTGAAGTAGTGCTGAGTTTTCCAACCTTTTACTGAATTCTGACATCTCTGGTAGCCAACATCAAAAGTGTATTAGTTAAATTCAAACTACAAATCTTAGTAAATAGTGTCAAACATGTAGTTTATACAAGGATATGGACTTTATTAAATAATAATAATAATAATACTAATTGATTCACCTAAACACGAGGGACACGCAGGAAACGATGAAGCATGTAATGCGGTGCTTTTTTACCACACTGATATCAGCCTCATTGTCTACTGTTCACTCTCCTCTCAGCCGTATCATTATATAACATTAAGTTACTGATGATGCAAACTGACCGTTTCCTACCACTGCTCCTTCACACTGAAAGCAGCGGCGAGCAGAAAACCAGGGACCAATCAGGTGCATTCAACGAGAATGTACGTCACCTCTTGAACGGCCAGTTGAGTGGAGCAGCATGTCGCCTAGTGTCCCTGCCGGACATGTACTGCTGGATTTAACGTTATAGACATGACTACTGACTATTTGTGTAACAATTTAACTACAAATTCACAGGCTGACCAAACACGGTCCAGACATATACTCGGTTTTGACCAAGTCTTGTTTAATAAAACATGCATTTGTTTAGTGGCACTGTAAACAGATACACCAGCTGCTCTTCTGTTGTGTTTCCGACGGAGTGGCTGTTCAAGGAGTGTTTTGCTCTTGCATCAAACCACACTTGTTGTTACTACGGTAACCACAGATTATAAACCCACTAGGACTGAAATCTGAAGGATTACATTTTAAAGAATGTCGGGGAAAGGTGAGGAAGGAAAAAGGAAAGTCACTGAAACTGTGATTATGAGTAAGCTTTATGAACCATGTGATTATGTGTCAGTCTGCTTACATAGAGGCTTATTTGGGAGTAAAATAGCACTTTGGATGACTAATGAAACCACAAGAGGATTCGAGTGTTTCACTTCTACATATTTTTCCTCCGAAGTTACCTTTTCTGCTCCTTGATTATCTTTAGTGTAGATGGCCATCAGCTCTGTGTTCTCAGTGTCCTGCTCTCCACTGGCACCGCCCACGCCGTTTACCACCACCTTTAAAACACACAAACAGACACACAATTTAGATCTTTAATGCTGCCCTTTATCCTTTTATAAGGCAATACTTATGACTTATGACAGCTGATTGAGGACGACGCTCACAGCTTTGACACATTGTTGGCCAGCTGACAAAAATCACATGGAAAGACAGGTGAGATGAAGAAGTTTGAAAGTCTGTTTTCACGTCTGCGTGCTATGCCATGGGTAATTAACAAAAGAAAATGTAGGTGCGGTAAAGAAGTTTTAAAGGTTGTGTAAGTTTGTGTCTGCGTGGTATACCGTGTGAAAAAAAAACAGAACTGTAGGTGCGATGAAGAAGTTTTAAAGTTTGTGTCTGCGTGCTATATCATGAGAAAAACAGAAATGTAGGTGCGATGAAGAAGTTTTAAAGGTTGTGTCTGCGTGCTATATCGTGAGAAAAAACAGAAATGTAGGTGCGGTAACAACGTTTTAAAGTTTGTGTAGCTTTGTGTCTGAGTGCTATGCCGTGTGAAAAAACAGAAATGCAAAGTCTAATAATCGCTAATGAACCAGATATGCCGACCTGCACATGACCACGTGTTTTCCTACAAAGTATGAAAAGGTGTCGCTTTACAAAACAATTTCTTCCGCTGAGTATGCGTGCGAGTGTGTGTGATGTATGAGTGGGTGCTTTCCTGTGAATGTCCGGAGAGCATCCGTGTCATGTTAATCAGGAAAGGGATGGTCATTTTAAAAAAAGCGACAGTGTGAGGAAGATTAAAACTTACATTTAAAGATGACATACTTTTGAACGTTTTCATGCCTGAGCGACAAGATGCAAAGTAGTGGAAGTATGCAAAGACGCTCATCCATCAACTGCCACCAGTCTGTTTTTACTGTGTGGTTATAAAGTGATTTTCTACAGCCCAGTTTTTACTGTACAGTCCTGCGATTGCTTCTGAGAAAAACCTCAGAGAGAGGACAGACTGTTTTCCACATGTAAACATACTCTGCTGTGTCTACATGCAAAGTTCGCCAGATTAAACAGTCGGCAGCAGAGTCTCTCCATGTGTAAAAGGAATTTGTAAAATGTTGGGACACCTGAGGGTTATACGGAGAAAAAGAAACGCAAACAGAAGGAAACTTTAGGCTTACATCATATTTCCTCCCCTTTGTGTTCTACTGAACGGCTCCAGAAATTGACACAAGAGAAGCCTTGTGATTGTTCTAACAAACGGAACTGAGGTTATCTTAGTTCATAAAAGAAACCAACAGGCTTCATAGTCACTGATACGGCTCTATGGAAAGTTTTGTCTTCATATTATTCTGTGGTGGAAGCAGTGTTTTGATTCTTTACTTTAACCTGCATTAACTGATTTTTGGGGAACTTGGGGGGTTATAGGAAACAAGCTGAAAATACAGCACTGACATTATAAACATATTAAGTTGATATGTTGAATGTGTAGCACAGCTTATTAATTAGGGCTGTCAGAGTTAACACGTTAACGCAGATTTGTTTTAATGTCACTAATTTCTTTAATGCAACTTGCGATTTTAAGGCTGTAGCTGCTCAGTTTTAAAGCTAGAGTGAAGATACTGGTATCATATGAAACTATAAAACCTAAGGAATCCATTGGTAATCATGTCATACTAGCTTGTCAAGAAGGAGGCATGGCCATTTTCAAAAGGGGTACCTTGTGTTGCTAATTGATTTCCAGTAATAACTATATACAAATATATGTCTCTTTAGCTGCCAAATGCTCCACTGTGTTCATCGGCTAGTCACTAACTTTCTCAGTTTGCCAAATTGTTTTTGGCAAACTGATTGCTGCCTGCGGCGACTGACAATGAAGCAACACTGAACCAAAACAGTAAGGATCAGATAATAGTACTAAAAGGAATAGTTCAGGTGTTTTGAAGTGGGGTTGTATGAGGTACTTATCCATAGTCAGTGTATTATCTACAGAAGATGACGGTCGGCACGCCCCCAGTTTGGAGAAACAGACAGGAGAACTAGCACGAGAGCAAAGCAATCTACTGCTGTGGACGGGGGCAGCAGCAAAACGTAACTGAAATCGTTCTCTATGCTCTCTTCAAAGCCACCAGACTCCATTGACAAAAACAGTAATTTTACCTCGCAGAACATGGACGTTGCTGGTCTACCGCTGCCTTGATCGGTTAGTTTGTTTGTGTTATTGTGTGACTTTGGTGAATCCGAACTAACCCTTTAAAACACCAAACAAACTAACCGATCGAAGCGACACTAGACAGCTTTGAAGAGGAAAAAAAGTTACAATAAAGCACAAGTTTGTGTTTGTTTTATCAATGGGTCTCAGATAAATTGCTATTGTTGTAATTTTGCCCTTTGACCTACATGAAGCTCTCGCCTGATGCAAAGAGGACAAACAAAGGAAATGGAGCGTCAGCAGCATGAACCAACCGGCCATAAAGTAAACAGTTTGTGTGTGTAATCGGGTCGTCTGCTCACACAAATACATTCCAAGCAAAAAGCAACGCCAAATCAGAGCGTGTGAGCCAAAGTTCATGATGTGTCTGTGGTTTCGTCATGGTCTTTTATAACCTCTGAGTTCTTAATTTTATATATATATATATAAATATATAAATATATATAAATATAACCAGGCCATTCAACATGTTTGTGTACCGGAATAGGGTAGAAATCTGCGCCATGCTTGCTCTCCTCTTCAAATTTTCCTCCCTCGCTGCTGTTGTCCATCGACTTGGAGGTGGTGTTCTTCCCCACGCCCATCCTTGTGTCTTCGATGTCCTCCTCCTCCCCCTCCTCTGTCCCTCCTCTGTCTCGCTCCGATGTGAACACTGCAGATGAATCCTTCAGTCTGATTACATCGTCCAGGACTGCCTCATCTGCTTGGAAACAAAAGAGACAGATAAACGGAGACATTAATATTTTGATTTATAACTTTAATGGTTCTAATATCCTAACGTCATTGTGAAGGTCTCATCATATCAGAGAGCCCGAGAGGCTGCCAGGCCGCTCTTCTGGTTGATTAGAAACTTATCTCAGGTTTCTTGTTGTTGTCGTTTTTTGTCCCATCTATTTTGGATGACAGAAGTATGTCAACTGCAACCATTTAATCAAGCAAAAAGAGAATAAATATGCTGGTTATAGCTTTACAAATGCCAAGATCTGCTTTCTCTGTTTCCTGTCAAAACATTTCAGCTCTATTTTGGCTCCTGTGGGTTTTTGGTTGCTAAACAGATTATGTAAACTCAGTTTTGGCTCTGGCAACTTGACTACTGCAGGTGATTAACCAATCTGGAGCTGAAACGGCTAATCAATTACTATGATAATTGATTAATCATGCAAGTGATTTTTCAAGCAAAATTACCAAGACGTAACTGGTTCTTGACTGTGAGGATTGGTGATTTTTTTTTCATTTTATGCGATAGTATCCTGTAAACTAGCAATCTGAAGACATTACCTAGGCCTTTAAGAAATTATACTGGACATTTTTCAGTATTTTCTGGCATTTTATAGATTTAATTTAATTTTAAGAAAATAATCTGCAGATTAACCGATAATGAAAGTAATGGGTAGTTGCAGCCCAATCACCAATCATTAACAAATAATCCACAGATCAATTAAGAAATAACAAGTTGCCTTTGAAAGAAAAATGTCTACTTCAGTAAATAATCCATGTTGGTAACAGGTCTGACAGACTCAAGAAGAAAAGAGAAGAGAAGGTAAACACAGAGAGGCGGGTGAAACGTGAAGACGTGTTTGATGGAGAGGAGGAACTGAGTTGAGAGATGATGAGAAAGTAGCAAGAGGCAGAGAAACAACAGGTCCGTTTGTCCAAACAGGGGTGGAGCGGTATTGTCTAAATCCTGGTGTTATGCCAACAAACCTTGAGGTATGCCACCCTGTCCCACCCCTGTCTTTGGATGATACTGGCATCAGTCATTCATATCATTAACTGTCACCAGAAGTAAGGAAAGTACAGTATGAAGTAACAAAGACCTCAGTGTTGAGAGCTCTCACTCACTAATAAAAACATATTAAAAAAACAAAACATGACGACTGTGAGAAAAATCAAGTGTTCCTCCATCTGGTCTTCCCCAAACCAAAAGTGCTAAAATAAGACTTTTTGAAGGAATGAACTGCAAATCAAACTGATATTAGAAACAATCATTACTCTGAGGAACTCGTACTTGCTCATGCTATTAATAGGGCTGTCAAAGTTAATGCAATAATGACACGTTAACGCAAATTTGTTTTAACGCCATTAATTTCTTTAACGCATTAACGCAAATTGCAATTTTTAGGTTGTAGCGGGCTCAGTTTAAAAGCTGGTGAAGATACTGAAAACCTAAGGAATCCATTGGTACCAAATGTTATACTAGCTTGTAGAGAAGGAGGCGAAATAACGCTCCAAACTTGCGCTACATTTTCGTGAGGAAAAACTGGCATGGCCATTTTCAAAGCGGTCCCTTGACCTCTGACCTCAAGATATGTGAATGTAAATGGGTTCTATGGGTACCCATGAGTCTCCCCTTTACAGACATGCCCACTTTATGATAATCACATGCAGTTTGGGGCAAGTCATAGTCAAGTCAGCACACTGACACACTGACAGCTGTTGCTGCCTGTTGGGCTGCAGTTTGCCATGCTATGATTTCAGCATATTTTTTATGTTAAATGCAGTACCTGTGAGGGTTTCTGGACGATATTTGTCATTTTTTGTGTTGTTAATTGATTTCCAATAATAAATATATACATACATTTGCGTAAAGCAGCATATTTGCCCACTCCCATGTTGGTAAGAGTATTAAATACTTTATAATCTCCCTTTAAGGTACATTTTGAACAGATAAAAATGTGCGATTAATTTGCAATTAACTATGGACAATCATGCGATTAATCACAATTAAATATTTTAAAGCGATTGACGGCCTTAATTATTAATAATAATAATATTTGTGACCAGTAATTACTAAGCATGTGTGTGATGACTGCTGTGTGCGACATAATTGTCCTGTTGAGTTGTACATATCCATTTTGATCTCGGTCCCTCATGTAAAAGAGATCTTTATCTCAATGAGTCTTCCTGATTAAATACATCTGAACTAACTAACTAATTTCTGATGAGAAAGTTGCAGGATGGTTTTGTGTACAATATGTGAAAAGAATAAATACTCAGCCACACAGTGGATGAATTGAGCTTTGGGCGTCAGACAATCGTGATATCTGAGGTTACATCTCCGACACCACCCTCTCAAATTAACAAAACTACAAGGATGTTTTCACATTTCAAAATTACAGTGCTTTGACCTTTTATCTTCTTGTTGATGCACACTAAGACAGTTCACATTCGCCAGTTCATCAATCATTTACAATGATCCACTGTAAATTAAACTGCATCACACAAGGATTACTAGATAATCAGGTTGGACTGATGGGTTGACCCGAGAAGTGGTGTTTCAACACAACAGACCGTGACAATGGGTCCCTGAGGCGTTAAATTATTAACCTAAGCCTTTAAATAAATAGTCCGACAGGTGAAGTGTGTCATAAAGATCCGGTTTCTGTTAAAAAGGAAATTCACTCATTACTTAGAAATAGAGATGTTCCAATACCATTCTTTCCTTCCCGATACCGATTCCTGAACTTGCTGTATCAACTGATACCGAGCACTGATCGGATATCAGCGTGATAACTTGCTACTGACCATATATGGATAGTGGACAGTAGTTGCCAGTGGTAGCCATGATACATCAAGGGTGACAGCACAAGTTGATTTTTTTTCTGGGTAAATACAAATGATGGTATCGAAGCGGTGCATAGACTGGCATTCTTGCCGATACCCGATCCCGGATTTTGGGCAGTATCAGACGCATTTACGATACTGGTATCAGTATTGGAACAACTCTACTTAGAAACCAAGTTACCAAAACAACTCTATACTTTTTGGTAAAAAAAACCAAAACATTGCTTTTGTAGTATAGCAGTATAACTAATTAACTATTTACTTGTTTGTTGGAGTGACTTTGCTTTTCATACGTTGATGATTTATGCTAAACATATTTAAAGAAGGGTTTCATGTGGAGTGCTTGTGTCTACAATCTATGCTAACTTATAGGTATATTAGCCCAAACTAAGACCCAAATGTCCAAATATATAGGTTTCTTAAATGCATGTAAAAATAAATAGCAAGCCTGAATAAGTAACCGAAATTGTGACTTTTTAATAAGCTGTAAAAAAGACAACAAAGTGTAGTCTACGACCATTGACTTTGTTAGCTATTAACCCTGCCTGGTAAAATAATGTACCAATATAAACCTGGAGATTAATCTACACAAAAGAAATTGCAATTTTAACTATAAAAAGGCAATGGGATAGGTGTAATACCTAGTTGACACATCCCATCACTCCTGTCAAGCTGGGCGGCTGGGAGCATCTGTGTGGAAGGGGCAAGAGAGAGGGGCAAGGAAGAAGAGGAGGAGGAACAGGAGGAGGAGGAGGAAGAAGGCGGCAGAGAGGAGAGAGGCAGAAGGGTCAAGGATAAGGAGGAGGAGGGAGGTGAGACATAAGTTAATTTGACAGACAGCATTTAATCACAAGCAAAAGTTAGTGTGTAGTGTGACTGATGTCAGATTCTCAGCTGAAATATGGCTTTACAGTAGGAAGGCAGCAAGAGTGAGTTGTGTTGCAATCAAGTCTTCCACCTATAGAGGGTGCATGTAATTATAGGAATAGAGAGAGAGAGAGAGAGAGAGAGAGAGAGAGAAAAAAAGAGAGAGTGAGAGACAGCCAAAGTAAACCTTATATAGAAAAAGTTGAGTGAAAGATGAACATTGCATTATTGTTTGTAATGCCACAATCAAACCACTCTCCCAGTCATGATCGACATGCTAATATTTGAAAAGGAGCCTTTAATAAGTCACACTTTAATTTGATAGACTGTTTTTGTTTTTATAGGTTTCTATATACATACATAACATTGCAATACTCAATATTTTCTTCCACTCCTAGTAAACACTGAATTGGTGGTAACAGACAGTACAAATATAGATCATGTAACCTTAATCCTTGACCTAGACTTTTTAAAAATGTTAGTTCTTAATATAAGGGAAACCTATCTGCCATGATGGCAGGTGACCTGACATGTTTACCTGCCGCAGCCAACATTTACCCAGTATTTGGCAGGTGGCAGGTGCTAATTTGGGACACTACACACAAAATATTTTGGAGCAGTTTGTTCAATCCTGATTTATTTGGAAGATAAAACAAAAGGCAAATAGTCATTAACCAAACTGTCCGTTGTAAACATCCATCACATTAATGAATTTATACATGTACTTAGGAGACAATAGGTCCAAATAAAACACCGCCAAATTATGCTTGTTTAGTGAATATTTACAATGTTTAAGATTTTTCCTGTTCATTGAAGGATTATGCTCGCCTCTGGAACTGGTTTCGATAATCTGATTAAACTGTTTGCTTGTTTACAACCTGCCACATTGTTTGAATGCTCATATTTCTTGACCAATCTTTTAACCGACTTTGTTCCCAAATGATAACATTTACAGATATGTTATCATCAATAGAAATGATGGCCCAAATTTCAATAAACCAGAATCATCTTTTAACAATGCAACACGATGACAAAATTAAATTAGAAAGTCAATCTTTCAAGTCATTTTCTGACTAATGAATACTGCACACAGCACATGAAGACAGAGCACATAAATGACCTCAGTGCTGCCCAGCCTGTGGCTCTCTGTCAGTACTGTGAGTCAGTGGTGAGATGTGGAGTGTGACAGGAAGTATCCCAGCAGCCTCTGGGCGACTTAAAGTCTGACGAGGCATGTGCTAACAACAGAAGAGCCATGCTACTGTAGCATAACATCCTCTCCATGACATGCCCTTTTCCACTGTCGCCCAAGAGACAGAAACACCCTCCTCGTGTTTTCTGTCTGTTTGTGTTGACTGGGAATCCACACACACCAAAAACATCACAGTGGAAACAAGAGACACAGGGAACTGGCCCGAGAAAACAGAGAACTGAATCTAACCTTATGTGATGTGATGCGTAACAGAGGGGAAATCTGCAGTTTCACAAACATAAAATAACTTTTCACCTTATATAAAAGGATAAAAGCAGGTGAAGAGTGTGTGTGGTTGTTTTAAAAGAGCATAAGTCAAAATATGAAAAGCACGGAAGAAAAACAAGAGCGAGGAGGAACAAAGACAACTGTGGTGGTAATTTTAACTCATCCCAGAATAAGCAGGCTGGTGGACAGAGTTACCGCCTGGATCTATAACCATGGTAACCTGATCTGTGGATCCTGTGCAGGCTTGTTGTGTGGGACTCCACCGGAGGAGGAGGAGGAGGAGGAGGACTTCACACCAGATGTTAGTGTTGGCGGTTCATCTCTAGAGCTAAATGTGTCTGCCAGTGTGCACACATGCTTGTGTGTATCTACTCCATCCCCTCCAGATGTTAATCTGAAGTTCAGTCATAAATTCTGGACTATATTAAGCCTGCAGCTGCTTTAGAGTAATGTATGAGTAGTGATGAGTTTTCATTTCTTCTGTCTTTAAAGAATATATATCTATATTATGAATGAATTTGTTGATTTCATTCAGATTTGTCCAAAAGAGTGTTGAATTCCTGCCCTTTTCAGTCATCAAGTATCTAATTCACAATATGAAACAGCATCTTAATATTAAGGCTAAAATTAAAGGGACTCTGTATGTTTTTACACGTATAAACGTGTTTGAATGATTCTTATTGCCAATGTGTGAACAAGTTGTAACCTAACCTAAAAACTGAGGCCTTCCGCGACTTTCTGGGTTTCCTCCATCAGCCTGTAGACTGCTTTTAATGTGAAGAATGAGTTTTCCAAAAGTGTAGACACCACTGGTTGTCTCATTTCACACAACTATCTGACTCTTCAGCTGAGCGCTGTGAGGACAGTGGCAGGTCATTGGAGCTGCCCGAGGTTACAGGTAAATACTCATGCTTTCCCCCCAACTTTCCCACCTGCATATTTATTGTTTTTACTGTTTATTTTCCTTTGTTTGACTATTTGTAAGTAAATGTGCAAATAAACATTAACATACTGCTGATTCACTCTTGGATAACAGCTAGCATTACCATGCTAATAAAGTATCTAGCTGTCTAGCTGATTCATTCATTGTGATATAATGCGATACTGAAAGTAAGACAATATATTGCGATTTTAAATTAAGTTTTAAGCAGAACTGTTATATATATATAATGGATTGCTGTTTATGGCTTCTAAGAATGTCTCTGGCAAGATAGTGAAGTTCAAGGACAAGGACCTATATATATGTACATATCTACTATCAACAAGCTCTTTAAGTTTTGTATGAAGAGTTTTCCTTTATGTGTATGTGACAAATAATTACTATGACCTTTATATATAAACATACAATATTACTGCACTATAACGTAAGAGTTGTGTGTGTGTATGTATGTATGTATGTATGTATGTATGTATGTATGTATGTATGTATGTATGTATGTATGTATGTATGCCATGCACCTTTTGTCACATTACTTCCAATTTCACCATTAATACTGCTTGGAGGTCTGCCCTTTACACAATATACTTTAAAGGGGTTGGACCAGAGGGTCAACGGGGGGGAAGGAGAGGCTGAAAGCTATGGAGATTACTTTATTTAAATTATTAATTACTTAAGAAATACTTAGAGCCGCAGGCTAAAATAACCAATCTAAAAAGGAGTCAAATCACAAACATCTGTACATTATCGTCAATACCGCTATATCGCGACACCCCCAAATTGAAGAAGGAAATAATGAAAGTGAAGGCAGTGAAATCTGTTAAGATGTGCCATGTGTGTGCAGCCATGACAGCCTTTACACAACTTGCAGGCAAAACCGCAGATGTTATAATTTACATGCCGAGTCATGTAACCAGCAGACAAAAAAAAAAAACACGTGAGCTGTCCTGGTTTTGTAACTCGATTATCTCACCAGGGCAGTTTACTGGTTTCAGTGAGCCATGTGTACTGAATGTTTCTGTCCCAAGGCTCCACAATTAAACAAACAATCACAATCGCGATTTTGGCTTCCCATAATTAAATGAACTTGATCGACTGAGATATTGACGTTTAAAATGCTCCACCCATAGAAAACTCTGCTGCATAAATCAAGCTCTGCTGCTTGGCGCTGACGTTGCAATGGAACGAAAAATTAACTTTCACTTCTTAGCAATATACGTTCTTTGACCAAAATCTTGTGCCGTTTCCCAGATTCTACATCAACTGCAGTTTAACTTCCAGATTAAAATTAACTTGACCTATGCTGTTGCCATTTTTTAAATAGTTTGGCTGATCTAAAGCCCAAGTAATTCTGCTCTAGGAAATAATGAAAGTAAAGGCAGTGAAATTTGTTAAGATATGTGTCGTGTGTGTGCAGCCATGCTCTTGAACACGCACACAATAGGCGACACTTTGCATGACAGGGTGCACGTGAGGGGTTCGTATTTCCCCATGAGGCGGGGCAAAGGGGGGGATTGTAAAACGCCTGCAAGGTCATGTTTACATTGGTCAACTTCCCTTTCAGTGGAGCAGAGGTGAATGGAGATAAGAGAGTTTGTCTCAACAGCACAGTTACAGGAGCAGCAGGCCGACTCGCTGTAAATGTTTCAATACAGAGACGGGCAGTAAAGTACCGAGGGTGGCCAGAAGTCTGCTGGTTTCTTCCAGCAGGTTTCACTGATGATCAGAAGAGGCTGGATGACTCAGAAACAGATGTTTGCAGTTGTTGAGACAGAATAAAATTGTATGTGTTAAGATTTAAAGCTACTGTATGTTACTGCTGCAACTTAAGATTAATTTCACATTTTCTCTTTTTTTATAGTTTAATTTGTAAAAGACCCTTTAAAATACCCATAGCCCAAGGTGACATCTACATATTGAATTTATACCAATATAAAACTGAAAAAAGAGCAAATCCTCACATTTGAGAAACTGAATCTTGCAAAATGTTGGAGGTTTGTCTTGAGAAATTACTTTAATATAATTGATGATTCATTTTCTGGTAAAGCACTGCACTAACTCAAACTTCTTGTTTGTTTGTTTTAAATAAAATATGACAAAAACTCTTTTTAAATTTTCAATTACTAATTTATAAGGCTCTTAATGATTAACCCGCTTCATACAGTGGTTGCATGTTTCTGCTCGTATATAGTATTTACAGATGCAAAGGCCATCTCTCAAACCTGTTGAGTGCTTCAAACTTGGCCAAACATAACTGTTTTTTGTTGTGTTGTTTGTCCAAGTCTAGTCTCTAAATCTAATTTGGGTTTAAACCACCAGCACACCTTTAAAAAGAAAAGAGGAATTAAACAATGCAATCACCTGTTGGCATTTATGGTTGGAGCACAAACCCTCAGACACTTTGGCTCTCCATGTCACATGATTTCCTATGCTGGTCTTTAGTCATGACCATTTTTTCCAATTTCCTCCACACAAATCAAGTGGATAACACTTCAGATACATGTGCTGCGCACACATAAACTAATTTGCTGTAAACGTCAAATTATGGTGGCAGCTGTCAGTGGAAATAATCAATGTCACACAGAAACAACCAAAGCTCTTAGCGAGACAGCCTTTACACAGCTTACAGGCAAAACCGCAGATGTTATAATTTACTTGCTGAGTCATGTAACCAGCAGACAAAAAAAACACGTGAGCTGTCCTGGTTTTGTAACACGATTAGATCATCTGAGCAGTTCACTGGTTTTAGTGAGCCATGTGAACTGAATGTTTCCGTCTACCGTTTATAACAATACATACACCGGGACTTCTGAAATATTTGTCTTTACTTGTGTTGATTTAAAAGAGGTAGAATGACTTTGCTATAAGGCTAAAAAAAACAACCCAAAAAAACAGGCTTGCATCAGTGATGTTTTTTAAACACTTAAATAAGCTTTTTTGTTTTTATAACAGTTGAATGCATATCCATCCATCCATATTCCATAGCTTTGAATGTATTGCATTTGTTCTATTCCTATTTTTAGTTTATTTATTCTATTTCTAATATACTGTTTTGCCTAAATGATCTCTGTCTTTGATCTGCTCTGTTGCCGTATTTATCCATCTATTTATTCACTTATTTTTGTCAATGACTCAAATCAATTCAATTCAGTAACTTAGTTTATCCTCACTGGAGCAAACATTTTGTTAAAACACAAATATAAAGCATACAAATATTAAAGTAGAACGTGCATAGTAACAGCTAAAAGTGCAGCATCTTTTCAGGACTGTAGACTAATCCCAACCCTTTCGTCACACAAAAGTACACATGGGGGATCTTGAGTATCTTCATTTCAAATGGAGACCATTGTTGTTGTATAAACCTGCTATTCATTTGCACTGACTTACACTTGTTCCCACCTGTCATCATAGACACAGATGGAAGTTTGGCAAGAGTCTTGATCAGAGGCAGTAGGTAAGAAAAGAGCTGGCAAAGAACAGCAGGTGTTGTGATGATATAACTGTACGGAAAATACAACTACGATGTTACACTGACTAATACGTTTTAGTATAATACAGGAAATTTAGTCAACTTCCAGACAATCCCAGAACCCACCGGTTTCCGGTCTGACGACAGATAAGCCTGTGTGGGCAAGGGGCTATATTTCTGGGGTTTTCTGGGGATATCCAGGCCAAGACTTCCTTTTCTGTGCACTGCTCATTGTTTACAGCCCAATTAGCAACTTGAGACGCACACTGGAGTTGGAGTTGAGAAAGCCTGCTCAAACGTGATCAATACTACTCGGACTATAAATGGAAACCAGAACACTTCCAGTACCAAAATCTTGTGCCGTTGCCTACATATTCTACATGTGAACGCAGAGTTTATCGGTGCCTTCAAATGGGGTTGTGTATACAGTATTCCATATGAACACCCCCCCTCTTGTCGTATATATAAGTGTAAAGTTTCTGTTTGTTGACGTTGTCAGAAATGGCAGAGGCCATGGAAGTTAATTTTTCAGTGCATATTAAGTGAATATATTGTAATTTTAGTCATATATTGTTTTTCTTCATAATTGTATAATATGTCTGACGAAAACATTGATATTCCCAACGGCCTCATCTTTTTCCTCTGCATTATGCTTTTGCATTTCCTACATTATGTTACCTGCTTGCTAAATTGTTAGCCTCTGTGGCTTCTAGACACCAACAGTAACGTTAATATTTCCGTTGCTTAGCAGCGGTGTTCTCAAGACTTAACCACTTGAACGCCAAACATATGTGTAAACGACTTCCCAAGTTGTAAACACAAGCTCACAAGTTTAATTTGAAGGCACCATAACTGCCAGATAAAAATTAACTTGACCTATGCTGTTGCCTTTTTTAAAAATAATTTGGCAGATCTAAAGCCCAAGTTATCCTGCCATCTTTGGTCCTGTACTTACCAGTATACAGCAGGTGGTCTACCATGCTGTGCTGTACAAACACATTCCTCAGTAAGAAATCAAAGCAGCAGGGAAGACCGTAACATCTAGATCAGGGAGTAGAGATGTTCAGCCTTTATATGTATTTCCATATGACCTGTATTTATGTAACACCTACACCCACACAGCATGCCATCAGATGCACATGAATGGGCGTTGAAGGTTAGATAAAAACCTTTCCCACATTTGTTCTCAAACAAAAAAAACAAGGAATGTAACTGTACACGTTTCTTATATCCACCACCCACAGCCTCAGGCATTCTTTATATCAATCCAGTGGGGACAATTAAGGCCGTGAACACACCACACGCTTGAGGCTCGCGTGATGGCAGCGTTGCATCGTGGGCGGTTCGCGTGTAAAATAGGCGACCCTTCTATTCTATAAAATAGACGCGCGTCTCATGCGGGCAGTGTGTTCACTCTAACCTGTTAACATGGACGCCGAAATAAAAAACAACACGCCACGCGAGCCTCATGCGTGCGGTGTGTTCACGGCTTAAGACTAAATGACATCCATTGTTGCTTGAAGTTGATGAACGAGCCAGAGTACTGCTGACAGTGGGGCAACTCATTTCATTTGCTTGCACAGTAACTGTGGAGACGGATTACCTTCATTCAGCCCCGTAAATTTCATAATGATGAAATGTTAAAGCAGATACTACCTGTTCGGTTAGACTAGGGGCTGTCTGCAAAACTGGTTCTAGTTTAGTCGTTCAGTCATGTTCAACAGACTGTAGTAACATAAAATTAGTCTTGATTATTTTCTCAATTAATCAACTTAACATTTAGTCTAAAAAATGCCAGACACATTCAAATGTCGTATTTTGTTTGACCACTGTCCATAACCCAAAGATATTTAATATCATAGAAGACAAAGAAAACTGTCAAATCTTGACATTTAAGCTACAACCAAAGAAAATGACGTAACAAATGACTGAAACAATTAATTGATCACCAAAATAGTTGCGGATTAATTTTCTGTTACTCAACTAATTTGTTTCAGCTCCAAAAGGTCAAAATACACGTAAGTCCAACCACTCAAACACACGTTGTTGAGGATGTTTTCTGGTTCATGTGAAGCATGTTGGCAGAACAGAGAACAGAACAAACAAACAAACATCACAGAGATAAGGCAACATGCATCTCTGGGTGAGGCTCCTCACATGCATACCTGATACCAGAGCCAGGAGAGTGCAACAAGTTCAAATTTTCAACACATTACCACAACACCTGTACAATGAAGGTGTTGACTGTTGTGAGCAACACACACACAAAAAGCCATTCACTGTAACTGTACATGTTTCTTATGTCCACCACCCACAGCCTCAGGCATTTTTTCATCAAGTCCAGCGAGGATATTTAAGACTAAAAGACATCCATTGTTGCTTGAAGTTGATGAAATCCTTTAAGCCTACCCGAGCCTGACTCCTTCTCCCAGTGGGGCAACTCATTTCATTTGCTTGTACTGTAACTGTGGAGACAGATTGGTATCCGTAACGGTTTCATAATGATGAGATGTTAAAGCAGATACTACCTGTCAGGTTAGGCTAGAGGCTGTCTGCAAAACTGGTTATAGTTGAGCGGTTCAATAATGTTCAACAGACTGTAGTACTATAAAGGTAAGACACTTCATGTATGTAGTAGAGATCTGCAACTTTAGGTGATGCTGATTATCTCGTACATACTGCTAGGGCTGATTGATAAACTGATTAATCGCTGCAGCTGTACATAGTACGCCATATTCTGGTTTGGTCGAAAATAAAAATATTTATCTATTTTCATTACAAATTAGTCTTGATGATTATTTTCTCAATTAATCAACTGAACATTTAGTCTAACAAATGTCAGACATATTCAAATGTCGTATTTTGTTCAACCACCGTCCATAACCCAAAGATATTTAATATCATAGAAGACTGCGAAAACTGTCAAATCTTGACATTTAAGAAGCTACGACCAAAGAAAATGATGTAACAAATGACTGAAGCAATTAATCAATCATCAAAATAGTTGCAGATTCATTTTCTGTCAATCAACTAATTTGTTTCAGCTCCAAAAGGTGAAAACACACCCAACTCATCACCACAACCCCCCCTAACACCTTGTAGAGGATGTTTTCTGGTTCATGTGACGCGTGTTGACAGAACTGAGAACAGAACAAACAAAGATCAGAGAGTTAAGGAGAAATATGTATCTCTAGGTGAGGCTCCTCACATGCAGACCTGATACCAGAGCTAGGAGAGGATAGAGATCAATGATGGACACCCAGAACACTAAAGGTGACCAGCAAGGACACAAAGTCATGTTCGCGGGTCAAACTGATGTCTCCGCGCATAAATTAGAGTTTGTTGCAGTCATAGCCACTTGTGCACTTAGTGGTTGTTTCACATTGATGTGATTTTATGTAAGAAGTTAGAGCATATATACAATAAAAGTCTGTGTACAGTGTACAATAAAAGTCTATTGTAGTACTGTTAAATCACTTCTAAAGTATTGAATGTATGTGTATGTA
>CAKAOI010044897.1:0-28179 GCA_916701655.1 Sebastiscus albofasciatus | reverse complement strand
TCAGCAAGTCGTCTTCACCACCTCTAGATGCCTAAATGCATTGAGTTGCTGCCATGTGATTGGCTGATTAGCTATTTGTGTTAACAAGCAATTGAACAGGTGTGCCTAATAAAGTGGCCAGTGAGTGTAAAGACCAACATCAAATGTAGACAAACACACACCATTTAACACCAATTACAGTATGATGCAATGACATTAAACCATTTCCTTGGTAATTGGTCTTACCTTGAATTTTGACTCAGCAGCTTTTCACCTGTTGATTGTGGAGTCAGATTTTAAAGCAGTGTTGTCTTCAACGCTGCACTCACTTTTAGCACGTCAGCTGCCTGTCCCCAGATCACTCATTTGAAAATGTGTGCTGAGAGGAACCCTACCCCTGTAGAGCCACACCCCAGATTGAGTCTTTCCAAAAAATTCAACGTGATATTGCACAATCCTCAAACACATAATATAGGCCTACAACATCAAGTGCCTCCTGTGTGTGGTCTTGAACTAGTTGTCTTGTCAACTGTGTCCAATGGTATTTTACAAAGTATGATAGGTTGTTAACAGTGTTGGACACAGAATATTGAGCTAAAGGTCTTGACATCTTTACAAGTTCATCTTCGTTGTAGGGGTTTTAGCAGGCAACATGTTCCATGCTAGCTGATATGATGCAGGATCAACAATTCTTGGTAAATGTTTTGAACAACTGGAGCTGCTTTTCTGACTGACATTTTAAAATGTTTAGCTCAGTAACTTTGAGGACCTCCTATTCCACATTAAAGTGAAGTGAAATGGCACTGGGCACGCATCTTTCATACTCATTGACTCATTTCACAGGCTGTGCAGTACTACCTGTCACTGGTAGATTAACTTTGACAGAGGGCCCCTTTAAAGAGGAACTCCCAAACCACTTTTTTCAGCTGTAAACCTAAAGGCCTATGGGTATTTAGTAGTGTTGTTGATGGATTCAGGTTCAAATCTTGACAGTACAAAGTATTTTAATTCTACATAATGTATATGATCCCAATTTTCGTAGTGGCCAAACGGTGGTACTACAACTTCTGTGTCCGTCACGTGATGCCATTGGGCCCAAAAATACTTTTCCCCATAGACTTACACTGGGAAAGAGACGTCTGTAACTCAACGGATATTTTTTTTTGAGGTAAATCAACTCCCCAGTACGAACACTTGAATAGTCCTTATTTAAATCATTAGGTCCTAAAAGTTGTAAAACGCACTAATAGCCGAATCCAGAGTTATTTCCCTTCCTCCGTTCATGTGAATGAGACCCAGACCGAGGCTGGAGCGAGGACTGGGAGGCAGAGTTAGCAAGCCGTGACGACAAGACCGAGCCATGGGACAAAGCGGACGCTACTGCGCCTGCTTCATGGGCTCAATGGATTCGGAAGATTGCCGGAAGATCCGGGTACTTTTCCCTTTAACTTACAGGCCGTTGATTACACAGTAATGTGAAGAAATTGCCAGGAAGTAATCAGTAAAATCAATATAATGATAGTAGTAGAATTACCTGAAATTACTGTAAAGTATTGAGTAATTACAGAGTAAAATTAAAGCAGAATAAAGAGGTTTAGTCGGTAATTATACTGTCATGTCTATCATATGGAAATTAGCTTTATGTTCCCTAAAAATATGCGCACTTTACAGGCAGTGGAAAGGTAATGACCGTGACATTTCATGGTAACTACCTTGTCTTCATTTAGTATTTGGAAAATAATTACATATTTTCATTCAAATGGGTTATGAGGCAGGCTACACTTTACAGGCCATGGGGAAAGTAATTACAGCCAAAGTTCATATTGCCATTCTCTTATTTATGCTGAAACTACCCATATGTTTCAAAGAAACAATGCACACTGCAATTTACAGGCAGTGGAAAAATTCTGAGTTGACTACGGTGACATTTCCAGCAGCATCTACCGTTCGCTTTTGGGAAACAGCTATTGCAGTGGCTATACTCTTCATGGACGGAAGACGGTGGAAATTACAATACATTAGGTTTATTATACTGAAAGTACCTGGCTACGTCGTGGAAACTGGCTCCTGCGTTTATTTTGGGCAACAACAATGTTAATATGCTGTTAAATCTGAGACCATACAACTTGGTATTACCTGCTAACAGCCTGCAATGCAATGAGAAGTCCAGACGGAAACTTGTAAAAACAAATTTTGTGGGTTCTTATGAATGTTTGCACATATCTGCGGAACATTCGTACAGGGAAAAATATTCGGATGGACCTCGATTTCAGCGGATTTCTGCCTGCGGAAATATATGTTTGACTAATAAAATCCTTTGTTCCAACTGACCCAGTCATTCTGCATAATAATTAGCCGTGTGCTTCTGTTTGTTGCACGTAGAGTGTGTATTTTTGGGGCCTTGGAAGAATGGACGTTTGTTTTTGGGGTCACGGACTGTCGGACAGATAGCCTTTTTTCGGTCCAGTGGGACATTTTTCAGACTATTGGTGTTTCGGAATCACAGTGGGCCGTCCCCTTCTCAACATACAATAATGTACGACAAACACTACTACTTCAACAACCAAACACTGTAAAGGACAATATATGGCTTGAGATCACCCAGCAGCTGGGATACGATGAAGACGATTATGCTAATGTTATATGTTGGTCACGGAACGGTGTTAGCATCACATTTGGGGTCTGATTAGTTTATGTATTGTGTAGTTGATGGTATGTGGGCTACACCACTTACTATAACAATTAATTTCCATATAATTGCCACCCAAACGCCTTTGTTCTGCTTTAATTTTACAATGTAATTACCCAATACTTTACAGAAATGTCAGGTAATTCCACTACTACAACTTGTCATTATACTGATTTTACTAATTTTACTTGACTGTTATTCTTGGCAATTTCTTCACATTGCCTATAAATTAAAGGGTTACACTGCATTTGTTGACTTTATTTTCCTATAAATATTCTCAAGGAAATACAGTGTGTATTTGTGTGAGGCTGCGCGGGCTTCATACCTCCTGTAACTCGAACTCTGTAGAGAATCTCTTTGTGATTCCGTTGATGAGATTAGTGAAGGAAAATGATCCTGATCCATACCTAATAAAGAAAAGAAAGATGCTGTTTACTATAACGATGGTGCCTGCTGTTGACCTCATTGAACATCTGTCTGGGAAAACACCCAATAAATGTCCCCGTAAACAGGAAAATCTGCAAATAAAAGCAAATAAAGTCTGGTGATGTTGGACATGTGTTAAGGCTCAAACACAGTTGCAACATAATCAAAAGCACTTAAAGTTAGGGTTGGTAAACTTAAGAAACCAGCAAGAGTGCACTAGATTTGAAATATTATACAACCAAAAACCGAGCCCGAGGTTATTTATGCTCTATTGTCAAAGACTTGACTATTTTTTCTAGCCAACTCTATCTAGGGCAGGCTTGAAAAAATGCTTACACACTCGGCAAACTGGGTAAGTGCACGAAAAAAAGCCCTACGTGCTCTTGGAGATGTTACATTTCTATCTTAAAATCCTTAGCATTTTCTTCACTTTTACACTCAGTTGAGTGCTGCTGTGGCTTCTGTATTAAAATATTTTTCTGTCCTTAATTCATTCTTTGAGAGTGCTTTCCAACAAACCCTCCTGTGAGGAGTGAGCTCTTACTGCTGGAAAATGTAGTCCCATCTTGCTCTGACGAAGTTCCACGCCAGCGGCATCCCCACAACGTTTCGGGCGATGTACTGGATGGTCGAGGTGGCGTCTTGCTTGCGGATTTTAGTTGGGTCTAGGGTGTACTCCAGATACCTGGCTCAGCCAAAACACAAAGCAATCATTTCCAAAACACTATTTTAATACATTTATTTTTAGAGGAAAAATTAGCAGAAGATCATTGAATATTTTAAACATCTTGGAGCACGTAAAAATTGTGACACGGTTGTTACCTTACTGTTACCAACTATCCTAAAAGCGTAAAATCAATTGAGTTTTAAAGGTATATTCTGGCAGAATGCAAAGCAAATATTCTGTCTTGGTGGTATGAATTAAGGTGAAGATTGGTCCGTCCTAGTAGAAAATCATTTAATGGTGAGCTCTGAGATTAGCTAAAGACTGAGTTGTCATATAGGCACACAGTGGGTGTGTATGTTGCTAGCTATAGCTATACAGCTAACGTCTGTACAGAATGTTCACGGCGAATACACACAGCACAAACAGTCCCGAAGTCGAATTAGTGTGAATAGCACAAGGTGAAAATTCTCTAAAAGTGAGACTACTGGTATGTAACTTTTGAACAACCTAATGGCACATTCACCCTCTTACAAATTAAATAAATCATAGGCAGTAAAACACAACCATTCTCTTCAATTTGCTGTGACAGTCTTTCTTGGTCTGCTATGACCATTAGCTTATGCTGACTTAGCGTTGCTGACTAACAATGCTTGCAAATATTCGGTAAATACTGCTGTGAAACTAACATGAGCCTACTGAGTCTTGTGTGCTTCCTGTGCCACTTAAGCAAGTTACAAATAAACAATTTGGATAAGAAAAACCTTTGTCAAATGGTGGTCTAAACTTCTTTTGGAACAAAATTTCAGATCAATGATCAAGTATCCAAGCTTTGAAGTAAATTTAACTCTTATTAATCAGCCAATTAATCAGCTAAGTTAGTGTCTTTGAAAGTGCAGAATGCGAGGAGGTAGGAGCACATGCGAGTGTCTCATTCACAAAACTCCCTGAACAAGGATACTCCCATAAATATGCATGTCGCACGTACTGTACCTGTTCAAAAGCCAAGGTGCTTTGGTGCAGGCCATGGCTGCCCTGAGTCTGGAAGCTTCAGATGCCAGAGTGGCGTTCTTGAACATTCTCCAGGCAAAGTCCCACTCCGCCACGCCACCAAAGGCTATGGCACTGCAGTAAACTGTGCTTTTCAAGTTGGGATGGATCCTGGTCAATGTCAAGGTAAACATACAGTAGATTAGAAAAGGAATAACAAACACAAAGACTCTCTCCTCACACACACATTCGGTGTGTACATTGCTAGCTAGCTACAGCTAACGTTTGTGCAGTTGTTTCACTGGTTGTCTGGGGTGAATTAACGCAGACTGCACAAACAGTCAAATTTGTGCGAATATGAAATCTTAAAGGAAGTACAGTATGTGTGTGTGTAACATTTCGGGTGATCTATCAGCATAAATTGAATATAATATTCATAACTGTTTTCATTAGTGTATAAATCACCTGAAACTAAGAATCGTTGTGTTTTCGTTAGCTTAGAATGAGCCCTTCATATCTACATAGAGAGGCGAAGTCACGTCCCTTCCGGTGGACCACCATGGGATCTTATTTCAGAAAAAAAATGAACGGTAGTCAACGGTGAGAGACAATTATTATTTTTTTTGTTCAGTTTTGATTGAGCCATGAATCACACATATGATGTTTGTCAATTTGAAAGATAATTTTGCAAGTAAAGAAATTTGCAGTTTGTTGTAAAACTGTTGGAGTATAAGACATAATTAGAAAGACTACACACCCAAAAATTGTGTAAGTGATGTCTCTCTTGCTGAAGCTACGATGCCTGTGTGTTTCATATCAGGATGTACTCACACCAGCAACGCGTTTTGCTTGTTCTTTCACTTCTCGGCTGAAAATAAGACCAGGAGTCACTGGATAAAACCCATCAAATAAGATAACGTTACATTTGTGCCCGGTCATAGCGAAGTTAACTAGCTAGCTAGTGTCATATATTGTTCAAGACGAGCAGTTTCACACTAAACTAAATGATACTACGACAAACTGCCACTTTCTTGACTTGCAAAATTATGACAAAATCAAATTAAATTGACTAACATCATATGTGTGATTCATAGTGCAATTCAAACGGGATCGAAAAAATATTTGTCTCTCGCCGTTGATTACCGTACCTATTTTTTCCGAAATAAGGTTCCATGGGGTCCACCAAAAGGAAAGGGACTTTGCCAAACACTGGTTCTAGAGAGAGCCTTTCACGTTTTTAAGTTACTTGAAGGCCACCGTAGTTCTCCGACACTTGTGAAACTGCAGTAACGTGAGCCACAAAGTGCAAAACCATAGTACCGCCAGCCGTTGTCTGACTTCCGTCGCTCCTAAAATAGTGTTATTATGGAAAAGGGTGGCCTCTGAGTGAGGCAAACTGCATTACCACGGTTTTACACTCAGCGGCTCACATTACCGCAGTCTCGGAAAGGGAGGAGTAAGCGGAGGGGTACTCTGTTAGTTGCAGTCTGCAACCACACGGCTAGATGTCGCCAAATCCTACACACTGTACCTCAAAAACACAAAAGGACAGACTTCAACTGCTCTGTACTCACGGGTTGTGATGTGGATTGTCCATCCATTGTCTGTACCAGCTTCTGATCAGCTGCCCGCAACCCTCCACACCCATACTGCAGGCTATTCCAATAGCATTGATCTGATTATACCTGAGAAGGGGGATGATTGAGAAAACTGTGAAAAACTGCAATACAGCATGACAATACCCAATATGTATGAGACTTGTGAAAAAAGGTAACAACCGCAATATTGCATTGAATGAAATAACGTCACCAAATGGTAAGTCACCTGCTTTTTGCTCTAAAAATATATCTTCTGGTGTACGAATTCTTACTGGTCATTGTGTCCTGTAGGTACTCTGGTCCAGTTGGCTGTAATCGTCTTGAAGTGCTCAAAAAGTGGTTGGATTTGTTTCTTGAGGTATGACTAAAATAAAAATATATCAGCAATAGTTTTCCCTTTATACACTTCTCCTGTTAGTATCAGAATGAGCAGTATTAGTATTCGTAGTAATGCCGTATTAACCTGTAAAGCTCCATAAACCTCAGTGCGGTCAAACATGAGGATGTAGTGGTCGAGGTTTCTCAGAGCTGACTCCCAGGGGATGTTGTCTCTTTCCTTGGACAGGTATTTGGTCGTTCTCAGGGCCAATGTTGTATTGATTATTTTGGCTCTGCACAAAGGGAACACATTCTTTGCAGACATATAATGGGTAAAGGATTTAATACTTTATATACTCAGTTTTTCTTTACCTTGCTAGGTTGAAAGCATCATCTATGATCTGTGCTCTGTTGATGATTGGTAAGGCCTGAAAGAAACAACACACACAATGTTCTTCTTACAACTTTAACCCTTTC
This sequence comes from Sebastiscus albofasciatus, assembly GCA_916701655.1. NCBI lineage: Eukaryota > Metazoa > Chordata > Actinopteri > Perciformes > Sebastidae > Sebastiscus > Sebastiscus albofasciatus. Next base: position 21,038 of record CAKAOI010044897.1, on the reverse strand, counting down.
ACAGTGTGTTTTTTCAGTTCATGAAAGTTAATTCTAACATTTTGGTCGCATAAAAATGTCTTATTCAGCGTTCGGTTGTACTTAGCGACACCCAAATACCAAGATGGTGACGGCCAAAACTCAAAACGGCAGTCTACAAACCAATGGGTGACGTCATGGTAACTACGTCCACTTCTTATATACAGTCTGAGTTGGAATGACAAACTTGAACTTGAGTGGGCAAGTCAGCAACCGTTAACAAAATGCATAATGTACATCTCACCCTGTTCTGTATTCATCTAAAAGTGGACATACAGCACAAACAAAACTGTCACAGCATAGAATGAAAAACTTTTGTGAATGGGCATGTGACTCACCTGATGGTTGGTGTTGAGCAGGGAGAGGAGACGATCCCAGTTGTCAAGATCGTAGTTCACCCTAAAGTACCCAGATACATTGGTGTTGGCCAGCACCCAGTCATTTCCTGAAACTCTCATCAGATTGTGGGCATCTGGTGGAAAATATTACAGACACGTGCAAAATATTCAGTTAATGCCATGACCAGTGGTTGGTTAAGTCCACTAATCGGGATAGGAAGCCTTTTCTCCTCTAGTATTCAGATCTAATATAGAAGAACAATGGGTGTTACTATGACCATACCTGTCTTTTGAAGGAGCCAGTACTGTTGCTGCTCCACACCTGTCTTCATCCATTTAATTGGGACAAACCATGTGTAACTGGAGAGAAACACACAAAAACACTATATACTATCATGCATTGCGCTGAAGGAAAAAAGTGTCAGACAGACGAGAGGAGAGAGAGCAAAAATAATGTATTTAATGTGAGCAGAGCAGCGCATCACAACACAAATGGCCACAAAGTTCTTCATATTTATTAATTTCAGAAAATGCGCTTATTGCCCCCACATTCACGACGGACGTAAATTGTTACCGTTCACAATAAATGCCCTAGAGCTATATGCTGCATCAGTGCTTACCAAGGGGAACGTAAATTCACTCAGAGCATTTTGCTAAGAGACAAATCACAAATTAGAGTATTTATTATGTGTGGTCTACCAGCAGCAGCAGACGTTAATCGTTTTAATTGTGCAACAGCAATGGATAGTGAGAAGGGAGTAGTGAATGAGTGAATGATTTCAGACACAGCACAAGACATGGAGCTATTTAGTTTGTGCTTCAGCCAGTAGTGATTGTGTTATTAGTGTAGACATTTATCCAAATGGCAGATATTGCACGAAGAAATCTCTTCATTTATCGTCAACATGGAACTTACAGGATAAGGTAAAAGTGATTCCTACTTGAACTGAGAGGGCTTCTCCACTACAGAATCTGGATCCAACAGGAAGTGCTTCTGGCTGATACTTCCTGTCCGGGTGTCAATAGTGACCACTGGGAAGCCCATCTGAAGAGTCCAGCGGTTCATGATGTTGTGGACGGTGTGAGGAATATGCATACCTGGTGTGGTTTCAACTGCCTGAGAACAAACAAGAGAATTTTGCAGAAATTTAAGAGAGAAACACACACACCCAAGGACACATTGCCAGGTGAAACATATTAAATGAAAGTGAGCACTTTTAACTGCACCGACCTGCTGGAGATGGTCCCATAAATCTGTATACACTGTGTTGCCGAAGGCGAATGTGTTCAGGTAAGACTGAGAACAGAAAGCAGTTATGAACAGCAGTAACTGTCAACATATTGCCTTTGCTGTAATCATATTAAATAAGGCTACATGTTTAAAAAATACATTGTGTTTATTAGTCAGAGTCTAACCACAGCACACAGGAACTGACCAATCGTAAAGCAAACTCACACACATCAGACTAACAATGACATGAATGTGGTTTGATTCAACATAACTACAGACTCTGTCACTAGTGCGCGCACACACAGAAACACACCCTGCGGCAGTATTAAATCAGTGATGAGTCCTTCTGATAGTTAATACTCACGCTGAGTCCTTTGGCAAACACAGGCTCAGTGAGAAACTCTGACAGCATCCTGAGCACCGACGCTCCCTGACAACAACAAACACAGAAACCACAAGAATTTTCATAAGAACTTCTCATAAGAGCAAAAGGATTTTGCATCCAACTTATTAAAACAAGATGTTTCGCTGACAGGGCAACATGATTCAGGAAATGAATTATGTTGCCCTATTTGTTCTTCCTTATCTTAATTTCCCCCATCCCCTCTTTTTTTTCTCTCAGTTGATTATACTTGTTTCCTGATCGGGAACATTTTTCTGTTTGGGTGGTCTTACCAGCGCTATTTATTTTCAACAATGTATGAATTAAAAAAAAAAAAAAGACTGAAAAGTGGGAGTCATACTGAATATTTTCTTATACAAAGTTGTTGCAGTTTTCTTGGGTGTTTATGCTAAATGTATTTTCCTGGGAATTAAAAAAAAAAGAATAGATCAGGTAAAACTGCCTAAAAGTGGACAAGTAAGGGATAATGTACAGCGAGCCGATCATTATTGTGAAAGAAACAACAATAATAATAAAAAATAGAAATTGGCTTTGTGAAAAGGTTGCCTTTCTCCCTTTTCACTGGGCCCTGTTCCCCAAAATGAACAGTGTTTTGTGTCTGCTTGATTGTTGATTTCAGTCCAATGTTTCAGTTTATTTGATACCATGTCAAGTAGTGTGTATAAATGACTCATGATTGTTTAGTTTGTTCAATGAGTTCATAAGATGTTGCTGTTCTGACAGGTTTGTTGGGGTCTATCAGCAGCTCAGCAGCTCAATCAAGGAAATTGCAAACAGGTTTGCCTCATTATGTCCTCTTAGCAGGGAGCGGCTGGGCTCTGTTAACATGTAGGATGATATAGGTGAGATAGTTCTGCAGTAAATGATATTATATAATGTTTGGTGGGCTCATTGGTATGTGTGAGTGCCCCTAGATAGATTGAGATGTCAGCAGTAACTTGGAGATCTTGTATTAATGGTCTGTTCATTATTCTGTGTGAATTTGGATGCTTGCTCGGTTTAGCTCCCCCCTATACTCACCTGGTCAGGTGGTAGGTTCCAGTTAGGTGAGGCTGAGAAGATAAAAGGGAGTTGGCAGCTTGCTGTGAGGCTGCAGCTTTCTTTTGTCTGCTGTTCTTTTGATTCAGCTTAAATGTAGTTTTGTTGAATTTCCCAGGTTTCATTTTTGCCCTTTGTTTCAGTGAACTTTTTGTTAATAAATGGCACTTTTTTGCACTACTCCTGCTTATCGACCTTCAACATCCCTTTTTAAAGTAATCCAGTGCCAAACCACCTCATCTGCCCTTAATATGGGGTGGCGGTGCGACAGGCTTGAAATTATACCAATGTCATAAGGTATTGCCTCATTTTTTGGGTATTTTCAATCACAGGGCCTCCTTACTCATACAAATAAATGAACATATTTACCTGTGTGAAATTGGAATAAATACTGCATATTTGTATAAGATCTTGCAAAAAATGTATTAAATTCTGTCAGAGAAGCAAACCTTGCTGTAGGAGATGGTGTTGAACATCTTGCTGATCTGAGCAATGGTATTGACCTCCTCTTCTCGACGGGACAGCGGGTGGGAGGAGGCCACGTTCTAAACCTTGTTCAGAGTCTGAACTGTGGTCAGAGATGCTGTGGTCATTGTCAGACCGGTCATGCCAATTATGGGACAGAATTTCAGAGTATATCTTTCTAACACTTCTGTTGTGTGAATGCCTATCTCTATGCAAATGGGGAACATGGGGGTTACGCTCAGTGTCCTTATGCAGCCTCTTGTGACCCCCCTTCGACCTGTTGTGAAGGTGGTCTTTTGAGGTAGCAGATCTGCTTAACACTTCAGTGTTTGAGCTGGTGGGCTCAGTTGGTTTGCCCCCCCCCCCCTTTTGGAAATGACCAGAGTTTCCCAAGCTATCTGTGTCATCTTCCTTATCTCACATAGTGAGGGGTTACCCTCATGCGTCCTGAGTACGACGTGAGTGCGTACACAGCGGTGCAAGTTCTGCAAAAACAAGGACTTAAAGAAGGTGTTTTCTTCTAAGCCTGGCGCATTCTTACCTTGGAAGTATGCATTCCTTAAATGTTTGTAGTAATCTCTAGGATTCTCACTACGTGAATGTTTAATCTGAAGGGCTGCAAACATCGCTGAGGTCTTGTCAGCAGCAGAAGAGAATTCTTCTATCAGTGCATGACGAAGCTCCCTATAGTCATTTCTGACACTGGGAGGTTGTGACTGTATAAACTTGTGCACAGCTTTAGAGCTGGGTTTCCACACAAGTTTAACTTTCTCCCATTGGGTGGCTTGTGTTAAGTCAATTAGATTGTGATCTAATTCCTTAAAATAGTCATTAATGTGTTGATCACAGTTGTCTGGATCAAAACATTCGATGTCTTTAGCTATGAAATCAAGCACTTCATGGGTTGTATCCTGTGGGGTCCTTTCTGCTGAAGGCAAGACTAAATTAGCATTACCATGCACTGGTGCATCACATGCTAATGTCCTCTCTGGCTGAGAAGCAGAGGCTGAACAGCTGTCATCACCCTTGTGACAGAGTGGAAAGGAGGCTGAGCAGGCTGAACTTTTGGAGGGAGGAGCACAGACGAAGGTGTCATTTCTCTGTGGCTGAGAAGAACATGAGGCATGATATCTTCTTGAAGATAAACTACATGTGTCTTCACTGTCAGTTTCAGAACAATAAGTAGTTAGGTAGCTGTTCACTCTTTCTCTCAGTGGAGGTTGAGGAGCTGACTTCATTCCCAAGGACTTTGAGTCGGTTGGAAATCTTTCACTTCTGAGTGGAGAGAGAGTTAACCTCTCGTCAAGTGAGGAGAGTGAATCTGAGCAGCCAGAATCACAGTGACTGACAGTGGTGGGGCGGATAGTTCTAATCTAAGCCCTAACAATTTTGGGGGGTAGCTTCCTGTGGAGGAGGGGTAGCTACAGCAACAACTAGTGACTCTAGTGGGCAGTAAAGTAAACAACGGTTTACAAAAGAAGTTTGCTTACACACAACATACACTAACTGAGATGCACGGCAGTGCCAGTTGTGATGATGTTTCTTAAAGGTGACTCAAGCTGGACACGTGGAAGTAACAGCTGGGTGCAAACTTATATCACAGGGCTGTTTATCACACTGTGGCTCTTATCTTAACTCAGGCTGGAATGCTTAGCAGTTACACAGCCAGGTACAAGCTCTCTATCTTACACAGGGCCGGTGGCACACTGTCTCATTAAAGGAACACTTAGATTAACAGCAAAATATGATAACTAGAGTAGATTGCATTGAATACTTTTATTCAAATGCTGAACCAAAATCATTTCAAGGTCTACAGCGTAGGTCAACTTGAATTAGCAGCAAAAGCAATCTCTTAAAATTAACACTATTAAGGCTTAAAATGTTAATCATCAAAATCTCTCAAATAAACAATTCTAACCACAATGTACTTGTTTAAAAGTACAGCTGGACTTCTGCTCCTGTGGAAGACTAGTGGTGTAGAATGTAAACACTTTTGGTTTGTTTAGAAGTGGAATATGAAATTTTTGTTTTGACCAAAAATTATGCTGAAAATTAATATTGCACAATTATGAACATTTGTCAACAATAATACTATGCCTCACACGGGGCACCATTATGTAGGGATTTGGCTGTAACAGGTTTTGGTTATTAGCAAATTAATTAATAAATAATAATATAATTATTATTATTAATAAAGATTATCAATAAACATTAATAATAAACGGGGCACCATCCTGGAATCAGGGACCAATGACCAAAACGTCTCTCCCTGTTCTGATGGCCACTTCCTGATGGAAGATGTTTCTCTGCAGTGTCCACATATGACCCAGTTTTAGAGCCAAGGTACAGATATCATATGAAACTAGAGAACCTAAGGAATCCCTTGGTATCAACCATGTCATACTAGCTCGTTGAGAAGGAGGCTTAGTAACGCTGCAAAGTTAGGCTAAACTTTGGTGAGGAAAAACTGTCATGGCCACTTTTTAATGTCCCTTGACCTCTGACCTCAACATATGGGAATGAAAATGGGCTCTATGGGTACCCACAAGTCTCCCCTTTACAGACATGACCACTTTATGATAATCACATTCACAAGCAGTTTGGGCTAAAACCATGCAATTATTTGAATGCAGTATAAATGTGTTATTTTTGCCTGTTCTAAAATGGTGTATTTGAGTATTTCTGCATACTGGGGTCCCTAAACAGTCTTGAATAGCATAAATTGGGTATCACTGTAAAGCTGAGATTCTTCTGGATCCAATAAGCTCAATTATATTCATGTGTGATGATGTTAGTCCCCGTAGTTGCCATTCATTGTAGTGAGGCCATTTTTTGAAACTTGACGTCACTGTATAAAATGACCTGTGGTGACCTCTAGGATAATCACAGCCTTATGAAACTTTATAGTTACAAACTAGAGACCTAGAGCATTCAGAGGATGGATGACTTTCCTAGGTAGATTGACAATAATGGGGTTTCTGAGCAGTTTCCAGAACAGGTGTGCTCGCCATCCAATCACATAAATAGAAATAGAGGTACAAAATGTCACAATTTAACATGGCTTTTATTTCATAGACTAGCATCCATCCACAGAAGATGCAAAAAATTTTGGGGATGCAGCCCGGTGAGCACAGAATATCACACTTTTGTGTCATGACATTTATTTAAAATCTTTAATTCTGCTAAAATCTTTAAAATGTTGATAGTATGTACAGCATTAAAACATATTTTCCACATACAAAACCAGATTTTGGTATCAAATAATCTTTATCCATAAAAATTCATAATCAAAACTTTACATTTAAAAAAAGGTCCCCATCACATTCATAACATTTATAATAACACATTTAGTTCCAGCTGGAATAAAAGGCAGTCAAATAATATATTATAATAGATATTATAATAATATATTTGAAAATGGTCGGTGTGTGTTAAACAGCAGAAGAAGTTTCATTGGTGAACCATTGAAGCACCTGTTCCTTGTTCATGGCCACCCAGTTTATGTTGGCCTTGGTTCTCTCCAGCGCCTGCTCAAGAGTCGTGGCGGCCGAGCCTAACTGACCTGCGTTGTCTTCTTTGAACTGCAGCAGCTGGAGAGGAACGGGGGAAGGAGGGGTTACTGGAATTCAATTCTGCATGTAGAGTACAACACTAGCAACAGGTATAAACAAAATATAGGATTAGGATATAAGAACATTTCTTTCACCACCATACTTATGTAACAACAGGTGCTTCATACTGTGCCTGATGCATACCTTGCAAACACTGTCTAGTTAATAATATTAATTTACCCACAAATTGTCAATGTGGAATTAAATATTAGGCCATAAGGTCCTACAGAAAATGACAACAAATACTAGAGAAACTGTACCTGATTGTACTCAAACTCAGAGGAGAATCGTCTGGTCAGTCCATTAATTAGTCCTCCAAAGGAAAACGATCCACCACCATAGCTGAAGAAAAGGCAAAAACAAGATAGGCTTTGAATAATTTTGCAGGCTGTGTAACCAAAGCTGTTTGGTTGGACATTTTGATAACAAGACTAAACGTCTACTGCCACGCAGTGAGGCTTTACCAGTGGGCAACCTCCGGGTCTCAGAAGCGAAGCCAATGAGGAAGTGCCTTAAACTGTCATTCTTTCTAATAGCCAGCAGGGGGCGACTTCTCTGGTTGCAAAAAGAAGTCTGACTGTATAGAAGTCTATGAGAAAATGACCCTACTGCTCGCTTGATTTATTACCTCAGTAAACATTGTAAACATGAGTTTATGGTCTCAATCGCTAGTTTCAAGTCTTCTTCAACACAGCATGATGTTCATTTAGTAAATTATGGTCTCATTTAGAGTAAAATAGACGATGAAGCAGGGGATGCTTTAGGCTACCTTGTGATTGACAGATCACTACCACAGTGTTCATAAACGTTAATTATATATGTTTTGGTCGCCTGAAAATGTCTTCTTCATTCAGCATTCGGTTGTACTTAGCTCCACCTTCTCATGTCACTTCTGGTTGCAAAAAAAACAAGATGGCGACGGCCAAAATGCCGAACTCGAGGCTTCAAAACGGCACACAAAGCAATGGATGACGTCACGGTGACTACGTCTACTTCTTATATATACACTCTATGGGTGCAGTGCTTTGGGCTAAATGCTAAAGTCAGAGTGCTAACATGCTCACAATGACAATGCAATGCCGATTTTTAGCAGGTATAATGTTAACCAAGTTCACCATCTTAATTTAGCATGTTAGCATTTGCTAATTAGCAGATGATTAGAGGTTGAAGGGAACAGCATTAGTTTTGCTTGGATGTGGTCATGAAACAAAGTATTGGACAAAGTAAAATTTTGACCTGAAGATGGTGTTAGAGGACAAGTCAGAGGATTACCAGGAGTCATCCAGAGGATGACCAGGAGTGGATATCTGTGCCAAATTTCATGGCAATCCATTCAATAGTAGTTATAAGATAATGCAGTTTGGACCAAAGCGGTGGACTAACACCACCAGACTAAAATCCTCCTTTTGCCTCCATAGTATCATGTTTAACCGTGACTATTACTGTATTATATATGTGTGTGCGTCAGGGAAACTCACCCATTGAATATATAGTCCCATTTGGCTCTGACAAAGTCCCACGCCAGAGGTTGACCGACGGCGTTATCAGAAATGGAAACGATGGTGGCGGTGGCGTCCTGCTTACGGATCTTTGTCGGGTCCAGACAATATTCCAGATACCTGAAACACACTCACAGTGAGGACAGAAGCCTAATGTGTCAAATTTACTGTCTGCCGCTGCAACAGTGTTTGACGTACAGTAGGACCGTCGAAACCCTGAAGTGACCATTCTCTGTCAGCACAGGTTAATGAAAAAATAAGTACGGAGCAATGAGAGAGCAAACATTATCCAGCAGGATGTCTACCGACCTGTTCAGCAGCCAGGGCTGTTTGGTGCAGGACAGAGCAAACATGAGTTTTTCGGCCTCCGAAGCGATGGTGGCGTTCTTGAACATATTCCAAGCAAAGTCCCACTCATCCACCCCTCCTGCTGCAATCGCACTGCAGTACACTGTGTACTTCAAGTTGGGACTAATGCTGGAATGATTGACAAAGATGACAGAGAGTTAAAGACAATGACAGCAGTGGCTGGGGGAGTACAACAGAGTATTAGGGCCACATTGAGGAAAAATAAATAAATTTGAGATTACGAGAATAAAGTTAGAGGTTTACGAGAAAAAAAGTCGTAATATGAGAATGAAGTCAGAAGTTTACGAGAAAAAAGTTGTATTATGAGAATGATGTCATAATATTATAAAGTATGGAGAAGAAAGAATGAAAGGAAAGCGTGGGATGTGAACATACCTGTTGTTAGCTGGATTTTTCATCCAGTCTCTGAACCAGCCAGTGGTCAGCTCCTTACAGCCTTCCACACCAGTACTGCAGGCCATAGAGATTGCATTCACCTGGTTGTACCTGGACAGGGATATGACATGATACAAGGGTCAGGTGAATGTTCAAGAAGGGTCCAACTGCAGACCTCACATCCCCCAGGTCTACAAAGAGAGTAGGGTCCCCATGAGTGAGATGGGTCACTTCCTTTAGCGGTCTAAAAAATGTTCTTTATTTGACCAGATTTGAAAACGTAACATGATGTTTGTTTTTCTTTCTTGTTGTGTTTTGAGTGTGAAAGAAATACACTGTTATATTACCTAAAAAAAAGTGCAGGTGATGTTAGCCTGTTGGAGAAACTGACATACACTTTGTGAAACAGACTGTAATATTATATATCCTCTGGAATAATACTGAAAACATAAACCTCTCTTTTGTCAAACTGTCAAATTATATGTACTGTTTTTCAACCATACGCAATGTTGTAGACCTTCAATCTTGCTAGCATAATGTTAGCTTTATGTTAAGCTAATTCAAATTTGGTGAAAATCCTGGCTCATACAACCATATCCTGCTACAGTGATTGCCCCAAAGGTTACTACAGTACATGTGTGTTGTAAAGAGTGAAACAGACATGGTTTAAAACAGACGGCACGTTAACATCCTTACTGGTCAGTGTGGTTTTCTGGGATCTTTGTCCAGTCGTGAGTGAGCTCCTTGAAGTAGTTAAACAGAGGAGTGACCTGTTTCTTTCGGTAAGCCTGAGGGATGAAGATGCACACGTTTTGTTAATTTGTATTACTGTTTGAAAAGAGAAACGTGGCATGTACGATTTCCAGGTATATTTTTTTCCATCATTAACCAATCTGCATTGCTTCATGAACATCTTTACTCGGCTGTTCTTTGGGGATCAGCATTGGAATTAATTTATTGAAGAAGCATTAACCATTCATCACAGACCTGCATGGGTCCGTACACTTCACTACGGTCAAACATCAGATAGAAGTAGTCCAAGTTGCGACGGGCTATCTCCCAGGGCATGTATTCAATTTCTTTATAGAGGAACTTGGTCGTCCTCAGAGCCAGAGTTGTTTCCACCATCTTTGCCCTGAAAATGGTACGTACAATTGCTCAGCTCTCTCTTTCAATATTTGACAACAATGCTTTTTAAAATGATGGCCTCACCTTGCGAGGTTAAAAGCATCATCGATAATTTGAGCTCGATTGATCTCTGGAATATCCTGAAAAGTGAATTGAAGGAATTGAGTTTGGGAGATTGGATAGTCATTTAGAAACACTGCAGAAGTCGAGCTGCTACCTGATGTTGGGAGCTCAGCTTGGCGAGGAGACGCTCCCAGTTTGCAGAGTCGTAGTTGACTCTGTAGAAGCCCTTCATATTTATGTTAGCCACCAGCCACTCATCAGCACCAGCACCAAGAGTCATGTCTGTGTTCGTAGCTGTTTGGACGGAGATGAAAAAAGAAATAATGCATCTTTTTTTATTTTATTCATCATCTTTGTAATGCTCTGAACATACACCTGAAATAAATCTTACTTTCTTTGTTAAGAAGCCAGTTCTGCTGTTCAGCTCCACCAGTCTTAATCCACGTAAGAGGGACAAACCACTCGTACCTAGAGCCGCATCCATCCAGTCATACACATGTGTGTACATAGAGAGAGCAGGTGAGTTTCTTATGACAGGGTTCAGTATGACCACATATATTAAGCATATTCACATGAAACATTTCGAATGTTTCCTACTTGAATTCTGAGGGTCTGTCCACTACAGAGTCCGGGTCCAACAAGAAGTGTTTCTGGGTAATTTTTCCAGTCTGGGTGTCGATGGTGACCACTGGGAACCCCATTTGTAGGATCCACCGGTTCATGATATTCTCTATAGTGTGGGGCAGCTTTATGTCGGCTTTATCCACTGCCTGATGAGAGGAACATTCAGATATTAGTAACAGTGCATGACTCTTCGTTACTCCCTGCAGAGGAATTCTTTCACTTTTTATATATTTCAATATAACAGGCAGATTCATTCTACAAATGTTAAAAGCGAGCCTACATATCTTTTGTTGAACAGCGGCCAATGTGGTCACAAGTGGCAACTGACCTCTTCGCTGAGCCCGTCAAGCTGTCAGAGCTACCATGTAGCCAACACTGTCACTAACTGCACTCCCTGCATAAAGACCGAGCTAATTTTTGGAAAAACAAAAAAACGATTTCAGAGAGAAGTAGACAGAAGGATCTACAATATGCATTTGAAGGATATATCAGGATGTCAAACTGATTCAGCAGTGAAAACAGGTTAAAAAGATAAAGATAGAAGCTAAAGCCTACAGATCATAGTGTAAAAGTCAACCACCATTTCATCTGGAGATCAAGACAGAAGACAATGAAATAAAGGAGCAATACTGTTCTTGTAAATCTGGGTATGTTTTTATCACTGTTACAGTCATTAAAAAGCAAAAGCAGCATGAGTATACATTCAGTGCACCTTCAGTAGCTAGCATAGCATAGTGCTAACGCTCGTTAATGATGATGTACTCTGCTAATGTTAGCTCCACAGGTTTTTACGTCACAAAACTTAATGTTTTGGAAACGTATACTTCCTTCCAACCTCTCTGGGTAATGTAAGGAGCTGAGAAGCAGGGTAATTAGAGGCAGCTACATTCCTACCAGGTGGCTCTACCCATTCCCATCTGAGAGTATCAGGAGCAGGTGTGGAGAGCCACACACCTGGAGCTGATCTCCTCATCAGGGGAGAATTAAGGAGGGAGTGGAGTTCATCTTGGTGTGTCATGCTGTGAGTGAGGACTCTCGTAGATCTCCAGGTTTAAACTTGGTTATTTGTTGAACTGGTAAGTTGGCTAGTCGCCCGGCTAAGCTAGTAGGGCTCCTGAAGGAGTTAGACTTTCTGTTGTTTTGGTGGAACTTTGAGTTAGAGTAGATAAAACCCCTTTTTGACCGCTAAGCTGACTCTTTCTCTGATTGCTCCACTTCCACTATTTTCCCTGTCCTCCGCCCAGTCCTGTTACAGTAACGAGTAGCACTATTACACGTGCTACAGGCATTCGTTTAAAGCCATGACTAGCTCGAAATCCACAAAAGCAGCCTGAAAATGAAAAAATTTTGATATGATTGCATGAGAGTCTATGGAGCAGAGACGTATACTGTATGTCGGACCCTGCTCGGAGCTGGCCGATGCTACACCATGGTTGGTCAGTCTGCGTTCGAGGGACGGGACTTAGCAAAGGGTCAATTACAGTATGACATTAAATATTAAATGTTAAAGTGTACAGTAGCAGTACAAAAGAGTAGATAAGTCAGCAAAATGACCAGCAAAACCTACCTAATACCTATACCTAAAGCTTGTTAAAATTAGCTGATATTAGCCACCTTAAGCTACTGGTCAAACAGGTCACAAAGTACACTGAACTAAGCAAGTATGAATTCAATTTATGCCTATTATTTGCAAAAGGAAACACATGCTAATTTTCCTTTCAAAAGTTAAAGTTAAAGCTGAACTTATCAATATTTTTACGAAAAAAATGGGTGAAAACACTCACATTGCACATTAGTGAAATGTGAACTCACTGTAGACTGATGTTACTGTGACTGCCGTATGTCCGTTTTGTGTTTACAGCTTGGTGTGCTGCCCTCAAGTGGCCATGACTTACATTAATATAGATTTATAGATACTGCACAAAGATTGAACTAAGGTTTTGAAGGCATTTTGTTCTTTATAAGTAGCTGTTTTGTGGAAAGTAAACAGTCGTGATGATGGTGCTATCTTACCATTTGCAGGTGCTTCCAGAGGTCTCTGTAGCCTGTGTTGTTATACTTGAACTCCTCTAAGTACGTCTGCAGACAGATAGTAATGTATTACTCTAGCTGTGCTTTTGTGGTGAACAAAGAAGTTAGATGCAGATGCTTGTAAAATAATGATATGACAGCATTAACAAAATACAAAACAAAATTGAATCAGCTGAACTCACGTGGAGTCCTTTGGAAAAGACGTCCTCTGTGATAAACTCTGAGAGCATCCTGAGGACTGATGCCCCCTGTAATGAAACACAGGAGGATATTAACAGCGTTATTAGGCGACATATCATATGGAACAGAATTACAGCATACTCTTAATGAGGATCAGTGATTCATTAGCACTTTAATTCTCTAGTTCTCAAAGAGTGTCAAGAGTCCTTGATTAGGGTCACCCGGGAAAAGAGACAGCAGTTTAATTCATTCTTTTTTGTTTAGTGGAGGTCAACATCTTGTCTAGTGGGGCTCGGAGAGAACAATACATTGGGGTAAGGAAGTTGTGATGTGATACCCTCAATTAATCCGCACCTTGCTGTATGTGATGGAGTCAAACAGTGCACTGATTTCCTCTGGCTTCATTATGTCCTTCTCTTCGGATGAGAGTGGGTGGGAGGAGGCCAAGGCATCCACACCCATCACACCAATGATCTCATTCAGAACGATTAAATCTTTCTGAAAAAATACACACAGATATATGTTTGAATTTTGCATTTTGACCTGACCAGACACGTTTTGCTATAAACGTATTAAATTGATTTCTATATCCACCTTGTTCAGACTCAACTAGAGCAATTTAAAAAGATCCATTCATCATATTCAGCAAAACTCACCATATTCCACGTTGGCTCAGCATAGTTGGCTCCAAGATAAGAGACGTAGGTGGCAAACCCCTCGTTGAGCCACAAGTCATTCCACCACCGCGTGGTCACCAAGTTCCCAAACCACTGAGAGGACAAAGCTTAATATTATTGATAGGTTATTAAGCACATTTCAAAGCTAACTATCAAAGATATGATTGTTTTTTGGATAGTAGAACACCATTGAATTTCCTTTAGTTCAGGCTAGTCTCATACAGCGTTCGTAGCTATACCTACGAAAAGTATTGCACTGTAATTTGTATATGTATCCCACAAAATTAATTGGTGTTTAATTCAAGTAATCGTGAACCAGGAAATATAAGGAACGACGAAAGCCACTTAGGGAGGTCAGGGTGGATGGTTGGGTCAAAAGAACACAGGAGTTTGACCCAGGAGACCAGTGTTCGTGTGCTGTGGGAAACCAAAAGTCAACGTTGATTTGTCATGTAACTTAAGTACTGAAGTAACACCGCTTCCGGGGTTATTTTAAACCAAACCACAATATTTCCCTAAGCTTAACTAAGTAGTTGTGTTGCCTAAACCTAACTAAGTCGTTTTACTGCCTAAACCAAAGGACGCTGTTTCTTGTGAAGACGGAAGAATATTTTTAGAGGACTGTATGCATGTCACGAGTGGAAAATTACACGTGTTGCTGGACATTCGTAGGAAAACGAACAAAAAAAGAGGAATACATTTTTCTTAAGATATACAAATCATTGTATGAGAATACATTGTTTAGTTTGATACCATATGAGCGAGCTCATGCGAGATGACTGTCGCCACCCACTCCTTGTCTCCGTTGGATGACACGCCAGGATTGTATAAGAGGGCGGTTTCTCTGTAGGTGATCAGGCCCCAGTTCTCCATGGCTCCAGCACTGAAGTCAGGAAGAGCGATCTGGTCTAAGAACGATTAGAGAGACAAAACAAGTCATTCTGCTGGCTGTACATTTTCAAAGATGTAAAGCAAAATATAAGCTTTTTAAAATCTCAACAATCAGGTTTTAGATCGGGGCATAGTACTGTGATGGCAGCATCAAATGTCTTGAATGATGTCGCTAGATAACAAGCAAAACTGTGTTGCTGTTTTTATTTATTTATCTAAGACCTTTGACATTGTTGATCATCAGATTCTTTTGAAATGCCTAGAATCTACTGGATTTGATGAAAAATTATGTAATTGTTAGAACACTAGCTGTTGTGGCTGATGGCTTGCAGTCCAAGTTTATGAATGTTAAAGGAGTGCCACAGGGTTCTATTCCAGGACCACTTTTATTCATAATTTTTTTATAAATGAAATAGGTGTAAAAGTTAGGAACAGTACAATTCATCTGTATGCAGATGACGCCATTTTATATACAGCAGCGCCCTCTGTTGCTAAACGTACCCTTTATTTCTGTGCTATACAGCAAACTTTAATTGGTCTTAAATAACTGTCAAATTATAAATAAATCAAATAAATAAAAAAAAAATGCATCCTGTACTCTAGAAAACTAAAATGAGTAGTACTACTTTTAATAGGACACCGATTGTAAGACTTTCCTTTTATAAATGCCTTGGTTTTTGGCTCAATGACAAGTTGTGCTTTAAAAGATATATAAATGAACCTACTAAGTCCCTAAAAGCAAAACTGGCATTTTTTTAAAAAATAGAAACAAGGCATGTATTACCCAAAATTGTAGTACCTTTTTATCTGTTATGGACTATGAACTCTAGTCTTTGAAAATCATCATGTTAACACCGAGATTGGAAAACTGGCTCTTAAATACTATGCTCCACACAAGTGGAACAATCTACAAAAGCTTGTAAACTAACCCCTTTTAATCAATTTAAATCTCTTTTGAATAACATATAGAAGTGTGAATGCAAGTGTTTTTAATGAATTGATGCTGTCCCTTATGTTGATGTCCTTGGCCTGCTTGTTGTATAATTTCTTGACGTATATTGTAACTTCTGTGTGCTTCTAATGTTTTATATGTAATGTAATCAAGGTGTCCTTGTAAAAGAGAGCTGCTCTCAATGGCCTCCCCTGTTTGAATAAAGGTTAATAATAAAAAAGTAATATTGGTTAGTAGTACTACAGTAGTGTAATTCTATTTGACTGTGGTTTGTGTCTGTGTGTGTTCCTACCTGACTTTCTCAGGGGGTAGGAAGAGTTGTAGTACTTCTCAAAGAAGGCCAGTATGGGCCCAGTCTTCTCCAGGGCATATGCTCCCTGGTCCTCCTCTATAGCATTCTTGCGAGCCCAGATCCTGATCTGGACACAAACAGTGCTTTATTAACCAGAAGAAAACATAGTAGAGCTTGCAGTCCAGCAGAGGGCAGCATAGAAACACTGAGAACAACATGGCTGAGCAGCAAATGACAGACGAGCCAACATCTGGTGTTTATGTTGGCAGCAGTGGAAGTTGGTAGTAATAGCGTGACTGAATTCACTTCAATCAATCATACAGTTAACTAACACAAATACAATACACAAGGATTCAAATTAAATCACCATCAGTCATAACTTTCAAAGTATTGGTTACACAGCTAGTGTTCTGTAATAGCATTGTTCATTCCTATGTTTACTGGGATAATCCATAATATCAAGGATCCAAGTTCACAGTGATGAGCCATGAAGATCCCTCATTTAATGCATTTATTTCTCAAATTAATAGTACTTCCTCAAAACTGCTGTCATGGCTGCCATTTCCCTCAATATGCTATGGTGTTTTAATTTCAAACTGTGCATCAGCATCCAGAGCGTTTAAAAGGGAGTTCTTGTGGGCGTCGAGTCAGATCATCTTAAATTATTGGGCCTATTTCAAGCTGTAATAGCAACAATTGTACTGTATTGTAGCATATAAGATAGTTAAAGTAAATGCAGTATTGGTAGTAGCAGGAGAAGTGGTATTGAGATGAAGTGTGGTTCTAAAAGCTGATTATCAATGTTTCTTGTTCACTTTAATTTAATAATAATAGAAGTGTTTGAAGATAAATGTAAAGTAGAAATTTGACACCCATTTCCATTTGTATGCTAAAATGTAAAAAGTAATTACCAAAACTTCGTTATCCATTTTCATTATGTATGTAAATTCACACACAACAAAAGCCAGCAAGTAGGTTGACATAATCTCTGTAGGTCCAAAGCTTGTCTTGGTTACATTGTGTCCATCCATAGTGATGTTAACAGGCTCTGTGTGGGGGAGAAAGACAGCAACAGATTAAACATGGATGACGAAATGAGGAATAATAAACTCACTGTATAAATATAGTACAATATAGCTGATCATTTTATATTTCCTGTTGTTGTAAATTATATTTGGACATATCAAAATGTGATCAAGGTATGGTACGTTACACTTGAAGTTTTGGGTTACTAGGAAACATTACGCATGAACAGTTCACATGTAAAATGGAAACTGAAAGAAGAACTTGCTGTCGTTCATGGAGTTGGACAGAGCCACAGTGTCATGGGGGTGAATGAGAGTCATGTGGAAGACGGCTTTCATGGCGGGCTCGTCGAAGCAGGGGAAGGCTTTCCTGGCATCCGTTGGTTGCATTTGAGTCGTGGCCAAAACTCTGACAATAGCAGATGAAAACTCAATAATTAACACCCTCCACAATTAGATACTCTAATACTATAATATAACCTCTATTAAATGTCTTCTAGGAGTTATTTTGTAATGAAGTGGTTGTCAGTTTTTTTTGTTGTACCTCACTTTCCCTAAACCTGTCTTTTACTTCTCCCTCGTTACGGGAATTTCAAGAATAATTTTCCCATGTGAAAGGGGTGTGCACATGGCATGTTCAGACATGTGGTTTCCCAGTCCAAAACTTCCTCAGAATTCAGTCCTGTGGTTGCATTGAATTGCAACGTAATCTCTCATTGCTTCCTGTAAAGAACAGATAACAATCCAGTCTCCTGATCTTCTTCAGGAAGGTCTTACATGACAAGAAACCACAGAGGCTATTCTACTGACCAAGTTGTGTACATCAGTAGAGAACATAATTAGGCAAGAAAGGCAAGTTCAAGATGTCTCTTACCACCTAGACCAAGAACAATTCTCAAATCTACTATAATTTACAGAGCTAATACAGGATGGTAATCTGGCCTTGTTCTAACAGCTCTAACCCGTCGGTTCCATGTAACCTACATAGTTTCCGTTTGCAAAGACAAAATGTGTTGTGGTTTTTGTGGTTTCAGCAGTAGTAAAATCCTTCATATTTGTGAATTTGAATACTCTCGGCAAAGAAAGCAACTAAGCACATTTCCCAAAATGCCAAACTGTATCTTTTAAAGGTACAGTGTGTAGGATTTGGCGGCATCTAGTGGTGTGGTTGCAGATTGCAACCAACTGAGTACCCCTCCGCTCACGTCTCCCTTTCCAAGACTGCGGTAACGTGAGCCGCCAGGAGCAAAACCATTGTAACGCCGTCAGACAACGACAGTTTCAGGTGATTATACACTAATGAGAACATAGTTATGAATATTATATTCCATTTCTGCTAATAGATCCCCTGAAATGTTACACACTGTTTTTATAAGTGAAGGTCTAGTTCAAACGCATGTCTGCAAAGGTGTTTAAATCCTGCATTACTACATATTAATATTTACACTTTGTTTAAATCCTCACTATGGCATAATTCTTGAATCTAAACCAAAATATTTAAGACAAATTTAATTTAATAAAAAGAATTTAAGATTAAAAAGACCATCATACTTTTCCACCCCATCTTCTTTATATTCACTCCTGTAGAATCCTCCCAGGTCGTCGGCCAGCTCGCCAACAAACTCGGTGAAGAGCTCGTACGTGCTGCCAACCTGCAGTGGACTGTTGAGCTGGATCACCAGGTACTGGGTGGGAATCTCCAGCCAGGTGTGTTTCAGGCCGGGCGCCGTGGCTCCTTTGAGGCCACTCAGCTTGGCATGGTGTCCCTCGAACATGGTGAAGTTCAGCTTGTTGGAGTGGATGATGATGAGGTCGGTCTCTTTCTCACATGTGAAGATCACCGTGGAGTGTCCAGTGAAGATGTACAGGTCATCCGAGTTGGGCTCCAGCCGGGGCCACAGGGTGACATTGTAGGAGACAGGAGAGAGGGAGTCTGGAAGTCTGTACTGCTGCCAGGGCTCCTTCGGGGTGGAGGGCGTGGTGGGGACGGTGGTGGGGCTAGTGGTGGATGAAGGTGTCACTTCATTCTTTGACTTCTCCTGAGCGTAAACCACAGACAGGGCTATGATGGTGGCCACGGCACCGATGGCTGCGACCACACAGATCACTGCCACAGACTTGCTGATGAAGAGGCCTTTCCCCATGTCTTCACCAGAGAAAAAGAAGACAGAAAGAGGAGAGTGATTGCTTTTTATGCCCTGCCCTGTTAGATTCAGCCCAAAGTTAATAGTTGATTTCATGGGTGGGGAAAACAGCTGAAAGTCCAAAACAGTGAGCTGTAAAAGGTCCTTGAGATAAGTGAGAGTCCTGTCTAATCTGTGAACTTTAGACCTGCATAATGGCTCTGAATAAAGACCCTCTTTAGAGGCCTCTGTTTATTCTGCACTGTAAATTGTGTGGTAGTGGAAATACAGTAGAACTGAGTGCGTGTGTACAATTTGCAAATGTCAACTGTATACAGATCTGCTGATTTGATATTGAAGCAGTCAGAGTTGCATAATGAAATGGGATACAGATGGTTTTAAATAAACTTTTATTTAGCCTCAAATGTTATGCAAGTTTGCCTGGGGATGCCCCAAGACAGTTGTGGCTTTATGAAATGGAGACATTCCAATGGTTAAAGTGAAAACACATATTTTGTGCATGGGCGCCTAAGTCAACACAACTGGTATGTCTTCCTAACATCATGAGATTTGGATTTTGATCTGCAAACAAGAAAAAGAAATACAAATGCAAATCATTTTGATGATTGTGCAACCCTAACCCAATAACATGAAGTAAAACAGAAGCATCAGCATTCAACTGAGCAGAGTAAAGGATGATGAATCTGATGGTCAGACTTCACTTTATGAAAATCACATGCAGTTTTGGAAAAGTCATACTGACAGCTGTTGTCTGTTGGGCTTGAGTTTGCCGTGTTATGATTTGAGCATCATATTTTTTCATGCTAAATGCAGTACTTTTGAGGGTTTCCGGACAATATTTGTCATTGTTTTGTGTTGTTAATTGATTTCCAAATATAAATATATACATACATTTGCATAAAGCAAGCATATTTGTCCACTCCCATGTTGATAAGAGTATTAAATACTTGACAAATCTCCCTTTAAGGTACATTTTGAACAGAAAAAAAATGTGCGATTAATCGCGATTAATGGACAATCATGCTATTAATCACAATTAAATATTTTAATCAATTCACAGCCCTATTAATAACATATCCAACATAATAGCATTTGCAATTTATTGCCACACCCGGTTTCTGCATTGGAAAAAAAAACGCATTAATTTCAATGACGCCAATGAGCTCTCCGACAACAACAAAAAAAGAAAAGCATGACGGTTTGGCAGAAAGTTCATGTTGGTTTACGTTTTGCTGCAAGGCAATGCACCACCATCCAACTTTGCTGAAGGGGACCAATAAAATACGTTCTTGGTAGATTACTTCATAATTTGAACCTGGTAATTCTAGTTTCTAGCTGGCTAATTGTCAAGAAAGAGGATACAATTATCTACATCAAATGTAGACAGACACACACCATTAACACCAAATTACAGGATGATGCAAAGACATTAAACCATTTCCTTGGTAATTGGTCTTACCTTGAATTTTGACTCAGCAGCCTTTCACCTGTTGATTGTGGAGTCAGATTTTAAAGCAGTGTTGTCTTCAACGCTGCACTCACTTTTAGCACATCAGCTGCCTGTCCCAAGATCACTCATTTGAAATTGTGTGCTGAGAGGAACCCTACCCCTGTAGAGCCACACCCCAGATTGAGTCTTTCCAAAAAATTCAACGTGATATTGCACAATCCTCAAACACATAAT